>JAOTRI020154763.1:0-20366 GCA_028564885.2 Zoanthus sanctaehelenae
GATTTATAAACTGTTTCTATATTCCATTTATGACATTCTTTTTAGTACAACAGCTCCCTGACACAGTATCTTACTTATTCCACGAGCATATCACAGGATACCTTTGATTTACTTCGGATTTTCTCCTTGAATATTGACGCTAGGCTATATACTATAAGGAAAGCGGGTGTTCAATGTTTTCTTATAGATCTTATCGGCGCTTATGTCAGGGTATTTTCCAATTCTATCCTTATAGAATCGTATTTTTATATACAACCATTTTTTTCCTGGTTGTACTCAAAGTTTATTAATCGATCAGTTTTTTCGTCTTTCTTCTAATGTCTTGCTTGGCTTATTGAAGAAGCTCCTAAAAATTCCTTTTGAATCTCATGGAACTGGGGGCATGTCCAGCCTACGGACATGATAAAACATTTTAAATATTTTCCCAAAAAAAAATAATGTATTGATTATATATCAAGATGTAAGATACAAAACTTTTGCTTATTAACTATTCCGTTAAGAAAAAAAAGACCAAAGAACAGAAACAGTTTAGTTAACAATTATTCCAAGAGCGCGCGTTGGATATGAGATGGTAAATAGCCTTGTTGGCTATAATCATTTCATATTCAACAAGCGCGAATAATTGTTTTATTAAATTACAAGAGTTTTCTGAACTTTTCGATACTTGAAAATAACAAAAAACTTTTAATAAATTGACAAACAAGATGTTTTTCTTAGTTTCCATATATAGTCATTCGGTGTATGAGCTGATAACCGAGATTGAGTGAACCAAGAAACGCAATATTCGAGGTTGAAAATTTAATAGTTAGAATTAAACGCTATTTACTTTATAAAAACAATCTCAGGCAGTGGCTCGCGAATATGTATGAAAATAATTGGCGTAGAAGCCATTAAGACATAAAATGGTTTATGTACCCGGAGCTTATGCTTAAGAAAGCACTGTAATTTTGTCAGACCTAAAAATCTATTCACCAGATTTACCCAGGCTAGAAAAAACACAGGGCTACTCTCGGTGATAGAGCCTTTTAACAGGCCGCTCCAACCCTATGGAACGCTTTACCTCCAACAATCCGGAACATTTCTTCTTTTAACGTTTTTAAGACCGCCGTTATGACTTATTGTTTTAAACTTGTATTTAATCTGTAATACAGTGTACATATTTAAATTATTATTAGCGTTATTACTTTTAAAATTCTTGATTTTTTTTAGATTATTCTAATTATGATATTCTTTATCTTATTCAAGTTGTAATGCACATGCGAACATATCCACTTGTACTTGTAGTATGCGCAATGTAAATCTACTATTATAATTATTTTGTTATTATTATTATTATTATTATTATTATTATTATTATTATTATTATTATTATTATTATTATTATTATTATAAAAGCAGGTTTTTGTGTAAGGATGTCCTCTGGCGCAATTACTTTTCATGCCTTTTCTTTGAAATCTTTATTTGGTAAACCGATTGACAAACAACATGGAAAGAAACCAAACGATTGACAAAAAGCATAATGACAATAAACGGTCAATAAACAACATTTATTATATGGCTTGAAAATTTCTCGCAATCTGATTGGTTGTTGATGCATATTGACCGGTCAAGATTTTCTCGTAATGACCGGTCACTATTTTTGCGCAAACGCAAACTAAAAATTATATCCGATAATGACAGAAATTGTGAAAAAAAAATATAATAAATAAAAAGCCATATAATAAATAACTTATTAGTAAATTGTACTTGTGATTTTGTTGAAATCGCTCGTGGCTTTGTTTGAACATTATCTTTTGTGCGCGCGCAACCGGAAAATAAAAATTACTTCCGATTGTGACAAAAACTGTAAAAAAGCCATATAATAAATAACTTATTAACCTCGTTCGTTCGGTCATTACAGGGAAATCTCAGACCTCGGTCTTGATGTATTAACCTCGCTATCGCTCGGTCAATAAGACAAGACCTCGGTCTGATATTTCCCTATAATGACCTCGCTCACTCTCGGTTAATAAGAAGTATATAACTTAAATTTTATTAACAAAAATATTACATCGTTTTAAAACGAGGTTAAAAAACAGAAAGTTTTATATTCGTGTAATGACTCCGGATAACGATCATGATGATGATTATGATGACGTTGAATGACGACGATGATGATAATGACAGTGGTGATGATGCGGTTATGACGTTGGTGGTGTTGAGGATGACGATGATGGTGACGGTGATAATAATAATGGTAGTCGGGGTAGTGATGATGATGATGATGGTGATGGCTATAACGGGCACGTTAATAACTGTGATGGTGATGAAGGTGACGGTGTTGATGACGATTTGACAGCAACATTTTGAGTTATTGAGTTTTGAGCAACGCCACGGGGGTTCGTCGTTTTAACTGAAGATGTGTAAACAAAATAATCTTTAATTACTTTTATAGATTGCATTTAAACTTCATCAACAATTTTAAAGCAATGACAGACTCGATAAATCATGTTTGTTCAGCTTACTTACAGATAAATCAATAAGTCACAATAAAAGTCTTAAAATAACATCAAAGAACCAGATTAAAATCCACTCGTAACTTGAGTGGATTTATATATATCGTTAAACTAGATTTGATTTTAAGAAAAATGACTTGATGAAAGCACGTACTTCAACTCATTAGAAATCCGTCATAACGTGTTGTTTGTAAAAATGTTATTCGATTAATTGTCGGATTCATTTCGCAGTGACCAAAGAAGAAGAGTGCATTCCACGCGTTCATGTAGTGACGAGCCTGAATTCAAAGGTCAGGTTCTTTTTGACTCCTAACGAGTATTTATTTATCTGTTTGGGGAAAAGGATGTTTGATTATATAATTACCCGCCTTTCCTCATGGGATTTGAGTCTTTTTCTCTAGATAGGAAAGGCCGCAGACTTCACGGCGCGGGGCAATTCATGTAACTTGTCTCCAACACAAAAACGGGTTTAATGCTAGACAAAGCCGCGAACAATGAGGGAGGTTTGTAAATTATTGAAAAGATCTCGTACAAAAAGAGTTGTGATTGTGTTGGGTTGATCAGTTTAATCAAACTTGCATCTTAATTTAATCGCTAAAGGAAGTTGACCGACTTGCAAATTTTGAAATCAAACAAATCGTGCCCTCTGTACAAAGAAAACCCCTGTTATTTCAATTGAAGCGTCATTTGTGCTTTCAAGAGGAGAAATCCTGTTCTAAGAGATGTTTTGTTGTTTTAGTGAAGTCAACTAGCAACAGGACTTTGGTATGTATGTACTGTTAAGATAATGTTGTCTTGCATAAACATTGAATTTTTGGGATAGATGGCTCTCGCCGTGTGCGCTGGTCTTACTGTTGACAGATCATTGTTCAAACTTTCAGTTAAATGTATTTTTAATATAAGTTTGTGTTGTTCGGCTGTGCTTTAAATATTTTAAGAAAACACATAGAGATATTATCGTTATTCTTAGGTTTGATAATGTATAAATCTCAAAGTCTTAAAACGTCACTTAATCGATAACTGAGAGTGAGATGTGGGCATTGCTTCATTGTAACTCAACTATGTTCAACCAGTTCTGTCTTTGGATTAGTTTGTATGTTTGTGTATCTCAAATTTAAATATGGTAATTAGCCCGAATTTTGACATTTTTTTGAAAATAAGCTTAAGTCTATTCGATAAATGTGTGGCTTTGGTGAATCATTCCTTGAGAAAAGTTCCTTTTTTGACTGAAATATTCGAGGAACTTTGGCAAGAGGACTTGATTGGTTCAAATATTTCGCTTTTGAGAACGAGGTAAATATTTTTTAAAAAACACATTTTCAGTAAAGAAGTAGTTCCGTACTCGAGATTTGTTTTGTTTTCTAAAGTAAAGTTTTTTGCTTGCAGAATCGCGACTTAATAATTTTTTTAAATAACAAAAGCAAAACAGTCGATAATTCAATTAAGTCTTAACATGCACTCGAAACGTGAGTGATCTTTTCAACAGTTTCCCGCGCAAAGTACGGTCCTAAAACACATATATCTAAATGCTTTGACCTTCAGAGTAACATTTTAAAATGGTGAAGGTATTGTACTCTCGGATTAATTGTTTAGATGTAGATAATAGGAATGATATTTCGCCAGGGCTTTTATCAATTTTCTCATGTAAACTTCGATGTGTTTATGAGGTGTGAAAATCAAAGAGTTCTTAAATTTCTTTTTCACACGAACGGGAAGCCAAAATAGATTAAAGTTTGTTTAAAATCAATTCTCATTTACACACTGAAAATTCATCCGGAACGCTTCGAATATATGACATATAATATATAAGTTTGATGATAAGCTGCGTCTTACATTAAAGAGTTGTTTAAATTGGGCTATTTCACACGAACGGGAATAGATTAAAGGTAGTTTAAAATCAATTCTCATTTACACACTTAAACTTTACCCGTAACGCTTCGAATATGTGACATATAAAGGTTTGATACTAAACTGCATCTTGCAAAGCCATAGTTTAAAGATCGTGTCTAAGTTTGATGCACTGAAGGCAATCAATAACAGCAGCTTTTGTAATCAAGCGCATAAGCTTACTTTATATATTTCTTGTTTAAAGAATGGTATTTCTTTGAAGTTAATATATAATGGTCGGACGGCTTTCAAGGCCTTCGAGTTAGGCCCGCAGCACGTGTTAGAACTTAAATAGACTTTTAAACATGCCATAAATAGGTAAGCAAAAACTTAAGTCCTCGAGTAACACTCGTGAAAGTCCAATCACGCGAAAAGCACTTTACAAAGAAATTCGATTAGGAAATAAATAGTTTAGAATGTATTGTTCATGCGTTGTTAAATCGCAAAACTTTTACAAATTAAAACACTAATTTCTTTTTGTTTACTATGAAGTGCAATGGAGATCTCTCAGTTATTGAAAAAGTCAGTCGTTGTGGGTCTTCACTAAGAAGAATATAGTGTTAAACATTTCCTCGCATGCTTGATTATTATATATGTATGATCATTCACCATGACTCTTCTCCGGCATCAAGATTCATTAATGATCCTTAATAGAATTTACGCCTTGCAGCTGTAAAGGTGTAGATCCGTGTCTCTCATTTAAAAACCCGCCGTAACCAATATTTTTTGTTCATTAGGAAGACATTTGAATTTCGCAGAACACAATGACAAGTGTATTCCTACTGTGGCTTTTGTTAGCGATATCAAGCGAACAAGATGCCCTCGGTAAGCAAGCTATTTTTGAAATAGAGCTTTTTGTATTGCTTTCGGTCATTTTCTTACTCGTTAATTCTTGCAGCTAATGTGATATCATGGGACATTTGTACTTTATATTAACTGCTTTCGCCTCACGTTGCAAATTATTGAAAACATTAGCGGTAATATGACAATTTGTTCACCAATTCTCCTATTTGTTATCCTGTCAGCGAGTACACGTCTACAAATTATCAGATTTAGCTGTAAATACTTGCAATTCTCGGTATTAATTTGAACACCAACTGGCGTAAATTTGATGGTACATTGGTAAATCTTAATGAAAGTTATATTTTTAGCAATCTAAGAGAAGTTTTATGAAAACTACAGCACTTGTAATGTTTAGATCTGAGTTTAAATGCTTTCATTAGAACGGAAGTTCATAGTAATACACACTTTTGTCCTATCGAAAACAACTCTTTTATACATTCCAATCTTGATTGAATCGGTGAATGACCACACTTTACGAATCATTTGCTTCTCATTAAAATTTACAGCGCAACTAAAGCCAAATGCATCGCAAGCATGCTCGGCCAGGAAATTTGACTGCGGAAACGGCCAATGTATTCCAGAATTATGGCGATGTGACGGCGATAAAGATTGTTTTGGAGGCCAAGACGAAATCAAATGTGGTAAGAAATTATCATTTTCTTGTCCTGAACGGGTTGTAAATAGTTTTATCGCATGAAGGATACCGGCGTAATCTCATTTAAGTACCATGATGATGACGTAAGCTGTTTTGGCGTTGCGTTTTTTCTTAGTAGAAAAATATTTATTTGAGTTGAAAAAAATCAAATTGAAAATACTCCTTTCTTGGATGATTTTATATATAGAATAATTTGCGTAACAATCAAAAGTATGTTATCTTATGATCTATAAAGTTACCATTCATTTTGTTTCTATTCAAGAGTAGAAATGGCTTTGGTGTTAATCATTCTAGCTGTTGAACCTGTTGGTAAAACCTTATAAGATGGTCATTCATTTTGTTTGTCTGGAAGAGTAGAAATGACTTTGGTGTTATTCCTTTTAGCTTTTTAATATAAAACAATCATTCGTTTTCACTTCTTGTCTTGGACACAATTGATTCAGGAAATGTTTCGTGCTTTGGCTATGTTAGATGTTTGCAGTTTCATGATAAAGTTTTTCAGTTTTGAGTTTTAACTTTATGCGTGAAAAATCTATTTTTGCGAGTAACTTTCTTACGTATTTTTCCCAATATCGGTAACTGCAAGTAAGAAAAACAAATCTATATGAAATCCAGGATTTTTAAGCAATTTCAGTCTAAGAGCCACTGTCCTGAAAAACTTCGAGAACTTTGAAGTTTTACATTTTTAGAAATCTGCTATTTAATTTTTTATCTTCATTAAATGAATAAAAACGTATTTGTTAAGCGCTTTGTCTACCGATTTACAAAGTAAGAGGTTTTCAGTTTTGTTGAAAATTTCGCACGAGTGAGATTGTATTATTTTGTACACATTTGTAAGGTACTTTTCTCACAGTATGATATCATCCAAAGTTACGTATACATCTCTCAGCATGGCGTGTAATACTCACTATTTGTTCCACAGCATAGCATGCATAATCCTTTATTTATATCACAGCATGTTGTGTGATATCCCTTATTAATTTCGCAGCATGACGTTCCTTTGTCGCTATTGCTGTTTCCGGTAACTACTCAATCAATGCTTACTATTACAAAAATAAACTAAAGTTCTTTATTTTTTAAAAAAGCTTGTTTACAAATTCCAGTGCTTTTCTGCTATTTATGAAGGCTGTATTTATTTATCTCAAGGCCAAAACTTTTGGCTGTTGAGCTGTAATCCTGCTTTAATGTGACTTACAAATTCCAGTTATTTCCAAATTATTTGTCTAGAGAGACCGTTTTGGATGCGTAAATTAAATTTAAGACTGAAGCTTTTAAAATCACCATATTTAGTAGTCTGTTTCAGTTGCAGTGTTACTGAGCTAGCGTTTCTGATAGCAAGCAAAAAATGTCAGCATTAGTTATGCATGTAATTTGTGGCTGTTCCATCTCTTATCAGAACCTAATATGGCATTGTTTAAAAGGTCGTTCTATCTAAACTTGAAATATTGCTTTTTTTCTTAAACTATATTTGTATTTCTGCCGTTGCTTGGCTTGAAGCACCGATGTGTATACTTTGCATATATGGATAAAACTTATCGCTTTTTTTAACTGAATGGAATATACATTCTTTTTATATAAGAATATTGTCTTTTCGCCCATTTTAGGATGAAAATAGTCTTACGAATTTTCTTAGTTTCAGGAATATCGGTGACATGGAATATTCTTAGTTTCAGCCAATATCGGTGACATGGAATTTCCGTTTTTAAAAATTTAAGTATCACTTATTCTTGTCTATCACGAGGCAATGAGACTGGTGCTACAATGCCAAAACACGTCCAACCTTCGGTTGACATCAAGCGTTGCACTGAGTTGACGCATGCGCTGCTATCTCATGTAAGCCTGAAGGCACTGGTAACGAGATAGAATAGGAAGGGAACTCAAATTCAAACCAATCACATGCGTCCAAAATTGATCAGTAACATCATTGTTAATTTGTATGAATTGTCTGATTCCTCAGGGACTGAAACTTCTATTGAAATTTCCTGCTAAAAGCGATCTAGAAATAAACCAGTTCGTGAAAACGCTGCTGCGCTGTGACATAGATCTATTAGTATTATGGAAATTGCTCGCTCCTACTTATGGGCTCCTGCATCTGCTTAATACTACAATAATCTGAGATGATTTGCGTTCTGTCCAATGGAGTCAAAGTCTCTCATTGGCTAACTATCGCAAAAACCGGAGATAAGCTATTGCAAAAACCGGAGATAAGCACCTGCTCCACGAACCTCTGACTTGTAAAGGATTTCTCTTAAGCCTCTAAAAGGTGTTCTAATTCTATAGTGCACGCAAGAAGGGCATACAAGATAAGACTAAATATCAAATCTAGATGGTTTTTAATTACATATGCAAATCTGATATTAGAGTGGGTGGGTAAGTGTAAACGAGGGAGGAGTGAGTAGGTAAATGATTGTTGTAAAGAATACTCTGGGCATTCTCGAAACAAAAGAAAAGTTCGGTGATTAGTGATCTAATGTTATCCTAAGTTACATGAGAAGTCCATTTCTTGCGAGTTAGTGCCAGAAACAAGGTAGACAAAATGGCACATTAAAACAATATTGTCTCGGCATGATGCGACAAGTCTGACGTGGATCCAAAGCTACAAAGCCCTACACTGGTGTGCATGCAAATGGCTTCAAATTTTAGCTATCAAATTTTCGTATAAAAATATATTTTAAGGCATTCTGAACAAACTAGGGAAAGTTATTGCAAATTATTATATATTTGGTTTAATATTAAACGCAAAACCTTAACAATTACTAGTATTAGGCTAATTAAACTTCAAGCATAATTTTAGGTGGGTTTTTGGATTATCCAGATATCGACATCAAGAAAGTCACTTGTTAAAACCGACATAGCGCGTTAACCTTGTGACGTCAAACAACATGGCGAACTAAGAGCGCTTGTGTAATAAGATTTATTTTATCAATGACGTTTTACAAACAAGTTTTAAAAAGAGAAACGTTTTAATAATACAAAACAAAATGTTACAATAAAAGCCTGCATGTTCGTATGGTTTTTACATGTTTTTTATATAAGAACCTCGAATATTTCGATTGAGGCTGAACATTCTTAAATGTTTTCGGTATATCAGCCTCAAATGTTTTTAAACAAGTTCTTAAAATATCTTTACTGCATGATTTTAGACAATATAAATAATACGTGTACTGTATGTGGTACTTTTCTGTATACGTTGATTTGTACATGTACTTTCCACTGACTTTTTTTGCCAGTTTGTCTCAAGAACCTTACCTCAGCGTGTTAATAACATGTTATTAAATTTTTAAAGATTTTCAATTTCATGTTCTTATAAAAAAGGTTCTTATAAAAAAAGAGTGTAGTTTCTGTTTGTTTCCAGTTAGTAAAATGTGAGCTTCAGTCAGTTCTCAGTGCTTGCACAGCTTAGTTCTGTTGTCTCGCTCGTTGGCACTCAACGAAAGCTATTACTAGTATCATAGTATAAAATCTTTCAAACGTTAACAGTAAAACGAGAGCACTAGTTCTCAGTTCTGTCGTCCTTATCTCATGCTTTTGTTTCGCTCGTTGGCTCTTAGCGATAGCTACTACTAGTTGTATACCTTTTTATGATCTTAGCCATTATCATTTACAAATATGGCATTTATCACTTTATAGTAGGTACGTACTTATGTATCACTGAAAAGGAATGATAACAATTCGAGAGTTTAAGTGCAGATTAAGATTTAAGCTATCAAAAATATTTTTCTTTTTTAAAAATCAGTCGAGTATTTACGAATAATTTAATTTTCGTGGCTGGTATGATGCGACCTTTCGTTTCGGCCACGAGAATCATCAGATACCCAGTTTTGAAATTCCTTTAATCTTCTTTTAACCGCTCTGAAATAATGTCTTAGTTTTTTCTGTCCTCACCACAACGGTTTGGTACGGAAGATCCCTCTTCATCTGAAGAGGGAACTTTCGTTCTAAAAAGTTGTGGTAAGAACACGTAGAAGAACAAGACATTTTTTCAGAGCGGTTAAAAGAAGATTAAAGGAAGAAACTATGAGGAAAACCGCCTGCGTCGGTATTCAGAATTTATCAAGGTTGTAAAATTCACGAAAATCTTTGAGCATCACGCTTAGATTCACTCTCGTGATGTCAAGAGGTTAGCAACCTGGCCCTCTATTGCCGAAGGATTCCTAGCCTGTACGTTCACGAGTTATATGCAATGAAGAGCTGTCAAGTACTTGTGTAAAATTTATTCGAAAAGTACCGATTCACGAGTCTCTTGGCCGAGATAAAACGTCGCGTCATACCAGCCACAAAATTTGAATTTTTACTATTTCCTATGTTATTGAATTTTCGACCTCGAATATTGCGTTTCTAGCGTTCTGATTGGTTCATTTAGTCTCGGTTATTAGCTCATATATACCGAATGACCATATATGGAAACTAACAAAAAATCTCAGTTATCAATTTATTAAAAGTTTGTTGTTATTTTCAAGTATCGAAGGGTTTGGAGAGCTCATAAAATTTAATAAAACAATTATTCCGTTTGCGGTTGTTGAATATGAGATGATTGTAGCCAACTCGGCGCTATGCACCTCGTTGGCTATTTATCATATCATATCCAACGCGCTCTCTTGGAATAATTGATAATTATGTAAAAGAGGGGTTATGATACGACGATGTTTATGTTTTAGGCCAATATTTCATTTACTAAGTGATTTTACTTGTGCAAAAAAATTTTTGTCCAGAAAGCATCAAATGACTGGAAATAGAATAAATGCCTTAAACAGTCTTAATGAATATAGACCATTATTTTTGCAATTCAGTAGAGGATAAAACATTTTCTTTGTTTTTAAGAAACGGTGATATAGCCCTTTTAAGAAACATCAAAGCATGTTTGAAAAACTTTCATGACAGATTCATTTGCTGGGTTGTTCAACGGCGAAGTTGTTTCGCTAAAAATTTGGATAAAAACTGAAGCATTAGACAATAGTTTCTAAATATTAATTTTTAAGTTGGTATATTCTGCAACTATTTGAATACTTGTGTTGTAATACGTTATTTTGAGTAAAGTAAAAGCAACTATCTAAAGTACCATTCTAAAAGCCTCTACGAAGCTCTCTTTGTTAAGAGAGAAAGCAGGTCGTTAGGCATGCTGGCGTTTTCCGTAGCAATGTCGCTTTGAAGATAAATAACTTTGAAGATGCTCGTGACCGCTAAAGCTGATACAACACTTATATAAACTGTGAAAACAAGCATTATGATAGATTGAACTTGTAGATTTGGCTGAAGGATTCCTGAAACTCTAGTTCGTCAAACATTTTAACCTCCGTGTATGCAAACCCAAATGCATTAAAGCTCGCTTTACAATTGGTTCAAGAACAATGGTCTTTAATTTCTATTATTTTTGAACCAATTACAAAGCAACCTTTACTGGTAGGGGATTTACATAATCGGAAGCAAAAATGTATAACGTTCAGTGTCTCAGGAACCTTTCTCAAATTTGGGCTGTAAAATGACAAGAACAGTTTGGATCGCACTAATCCACCGGCACTTGATGAGGGTGAGTCCACAGTAATACAGCGGTTTTCCCAAAATTTCCCCAATTACTTCCGGTGTGATTTACCGACAGACTGGAATGTCACGTTCGCAACAACATTATATTTCTCACGAGTTTCTCAATAAACATTGATTTTATCTATCACAACCTCAATGATATGTAGTTTTCTACCAGAATAGGTTATTTCCATTACGTCGAATATTTGACTTCTCATCTCTGCCGCACCATCTGCCCGTGTTGTAGCGTCAATTGATTGATAACACTAAAGCACAAGAACTTTCTGCGGATATTTTTTTTTTAGTTTTCTAAGGTTACCATACCAACTTGTTAGTATTCTGTTGATTAATTCTTTTTAGAAAATAACTTCACTTTCATCCTTCTGAAAACCCTTTTTTTGTCTTCCCTGAAGTTAATCCGTGATTTATGTTTAGTTATATAAAATAGATTTTTAGTCAATCAGAGCGCGCGTTTCAGAATTATTTTCCAATGACTAACAACAACAGCGACAGCGGGCTGTTAAGACTTGTCTGGTTAAAGCTATAACCTTTAAACACGAATATAATATTAAAACTTATCAACTATGGCCATAACATTGTAACCACAACTAGAATTTTAACTCATATTAGATATTGGGGCCTTTAACCCAACTCTTGTGACTGTTGATCTATTAAGATAATTGTGTTAAAGCTGATATGAATCATGCCAACATGCTGTTAATATACTTGACTTTTCAAGCTAGAATTCTTTTAATCTAAATGTAATGTTTGTCAACAAGACGATAACCATGACAACATGTGTTGCTTTAATCTAAAAGTTAATTATATATTGATTATGTTGGTATAACCATGACAACATTCTGTTACTTTTTGCAAAGTTGCTAGAGTGAACTGGTTGTGAAACTTAGCAAACTATAACGAAGATTACAATGTTTTTTTGTTTGATGTTGTGTGCACTGTCACGGTTATGACCTATTCTTCTAGGTGCGATGAACAGTAGTCTATTGGCCGTTTGCTTATTTACATCTCAAAGCCTTTTGTTTTTTGTGCACCGTCAACGTCATATTTCAATAGAGAAAAGGAGAACAAAAACTTATAACAAAGAAAGATATCAAGTTTCATAACTAGTTAACTCTATTAACTTTGCTTTTTGATATTTTTCAATCTGTGACTTTAATGTTAATGCCTGTTAATCATGCTAATGCATGTTAAATATGCTAACGGTTTGTAATTGTGTTAATGTTGTTAATGCACGGTAATTATGTTAATGCTTTGTAACCAAGCTAACAGCTACTAATACTTCGTTTTTTCAAACTGATATTGTTTCTACTTTTAAACATGTTATTGTGAGTTAATTATATCACCAAAACGACACCACGACAACAGGCTGTTAATTCATTCAACCTGATTCGTGCAAAAAGTTCATAATCTCATGCAAATCTTCTCTGATCTTTTGTCTGGATGTGGCATCTATTTTTGTTTGTTTCGCTTGTCTTGTTAGACAAACTTCACTGCAAGCCAGACGAGATTTTGTGCACAAATGGAAAGTGTATTAACCAAACATGGTCTTGCGACGGGGACAACGATTGCGGCGACCATAGTGATGAGACACGATGTCGTGAGTACAAAGTCCTCAGGCATGCGAACACAGTCACGATTCTTTCAAAGTTGTTAAACAATCAGTGATATCTCTGTGTTGATCACTTCCTACATAAACTGTGAATTAACATTTTGTACTAACATCCTGGTGTTTAGAATTTGTCGTTTACGTAATTCACTGACCTCTTTTACGAGATTTACACGAGTCAGACGAAAACTGGAGTTCAACCAACCAGCGGGTTATTATACGTGTTTTATAGATATGTTTAAATGAGTTTTAATTGTCAGTTAATACAAATAATATCATACTCATTTAAGGTTGTCATGCAAACAGCTGTAATAACAAATTCACAAGGGTTAGTCTTTTGTCAGTTGCACTGAAAATGGACTGTTATAGTTGTTACTAGTACTACTGCAACAACTACCAATATTACTACTACTATTATTTGTTCTTGTGCTTATTTCACGCATGTTCATACACGGATTTTCTTGTGTTTATGCTTATGCTTATTGAATGTGTGTGAACCAGCCTTATACGTGCGTACATTGGGCTGCGTGTTATGTTCTTTGCTTATTCTTGTATCACAGAAGTTCCCACTGGTGAAACAAACCAAATAAGCAGAAGCAGAAGAGCAAGAGAAAGGAAAATGTTTCTTGTTTTGTGCTTGTTTTTGTGGTTATTTCTCCTACCTTCACACACGATTTTGTGCTTATGCTTGTGTTTGTGCTAATCTCAGAAATGTAAACCAGGGTTTATTGTTTGTTATTGTGCAGCGACCAGGAATTGTACGTCATATGAGATGCGATGCAGGAACAATCGATGTATCAGACGGCAGTGGCGCTGTGACGGGGATGATGATTGTGGCGATAACTCGGATGAAGAGAATTGTGGTACGTAACCATGTTAAATCGGAACTTAGATAATCTATAAGAACTCATACAATATAGGTTCAAAATAGGAGGGTGGATACCTTAGCATTTGTACTTATTAGCGTCATCGAATTTGCGCTAACCAGAAAGAATATACACGCTTTATAATAGGAACTAGCAAATCTTGCCGAGGCTCATTGTTCTTAATTTTTTTGTTTTTTGGATGCTTTAGTTTCCATTTGTTCTTAATTTATTTATACAAGATTTAGGAACGTAGTGAGGTTCCAAGGAGTAGAGATACGGACTCGAGGTCCCTTACAAAGATCTTACTCCTAGGCCTACGGTTTAACGTCTTTATCCGAGAAGACGCGAAAGTCTAACCATCTGCGGATGTTAGAGCAAAGGCAGCAGTTTCTCCTCACTTATTTTAAGACCCTGAGTGTTGGTCCGGCGGGGAATCGAACCCGAGACCTCCCGCACAGCAGACTGGAGCCTTACCAACTGGGCTAACCAGGCGGAGGTAAACTTCTTTAGTAAATATTTTCCTACTCTTTAATTTCTGTAATTTTTTTCCAAACTTATTTGCCCTATATTCTTTATTTTAGATACTCTTTTGTTCTAAAAACTTGACTAACATTTAGTTTTGGCAACTAGCCCAATCAGGAGTAACACTGGCATTCTAATACATCGGAACAACTACTTTTAAGGTATGGCAGAGGCAGTTAGCCTGTTTAGGAGAAAGATCTGGCTTTCAACTACACCTGGAGAGCAGCTCATACGAATTAGCTACCCGTGGAAGTTAGCCTTTCAGAAGTAAGCCCTGGTATTCTACTACAACCAAACAACTACTTAAGATATAAGATCTAGCCATCAAAACGAGCCTATAAGAAGAACGCCATGCCTTTCTATTGCACCTGAGTAGCTGCTCATAAACAATTAGACGCGAGGACAAATTGTTATAGTATAAACCTACTAATCTGTAATAAAAAAATGTGCACATTAAAATATCGAAGTAAATCTCGGATATTATAGCAAAACGGTGCTCATTACTATTTTGATCCCCCATCTTTTCTCTGCTATAGCAGGCTATCACAAACAGACGTCCAGTAGAGTAGCCAATTAGCATGCAGGATGTGTGCTAGACTGTTCGTAGGTTTATACCGTGGGAACTAACCTTTCGGGAGTAGGCCTTGGTGTTCAACTACAACGAAACAACTGCTCAGTATAAGATCATGTCTTGGCACCATTACTCACGGTCAAATTTAAGATAAAATTCTGAAACACACATGACCATCGCTCCAGTTTTACTGGCTGCTAGTGCTATTAAAGTTGTAGTTATTCTTGTTGTACCTAATTGCCCTAGGTAACTTTTTTACAAAGGTAACCTCCTCGCTTTCAAAGATGATGGTATAAACCTTTGTAAAACAAAAGTTTCTTCTTTAGTAAATCTTTTTCTACCTTGAATACAGGAATTATGGTATTCCTCTGCCTGAGTTTTGTAAGAAGTCAAACGCAGGACCATTGACTCAGCACACAGGTCGAAGTTTTCGTGCATAGCCTGGGGCCTAGTTGGCGATCTCATTCCTTTCTGGCGATAGTACATCTGTTGACAGTAAAAAGATTATTACTAATAAAAATAAAATGCAAACAATATAAAAACAATATATAAATAGTATATAAAATGATAATATAACAATAATAATAAAAACATATTTTTTGAAACTATTGGCCGTAATTAGTGAAACATTGAACGAAAATTTTCTATCTTGGATTTAAACGGGACAAGGTTGGCTCTTTTTACACAGTCTTGAAACTAAAAATTAAAAAATCTTGCGAGAATAATCAGAATTTTGGTTAATGTTTTATGTTTTGATATGTTTCAATAAATTGTTGCCAAAGTTTAACGTTTTTTTGAACTTTTTCCGTTTCAGGCATTCCAAATATATAAACAATCTTACCTCTGCTGTTGTAAGAAGACCCTCCAAACCTTCACGAAGGACATTTCGTATCCTACAGAGAAAATGTCTAAAACGTAACAGAAATAAAGAGTTTATATAGAAGTATTCATTTATGTCTGGCAAAGCGTCAACCCATTAATTGTTTTAAATACCATTCAGACTCTGTTTACCTTATCTAGAAAAAATATTTCAATATATATTTTCTTGTACTAGCTAAAACCTGCACAACTACCATGATCCCCTTAACAGTGCTCCCAACAGTAATAACGTATACATGCAGATAGTAATGAGGATACGAGGTGCTGCAACGTTTTGAGTGTCCTATTTTCTTCTCAAGTGCTTTCTAACACCACGTAGCACAGTTTCGGCTGTTGTAAACTCGTGCTTTGTTAATTACTAGAGTCATCAAATTCCTTCACACGAACACAAAGTGAGGGGTATCCGAGAACGGATGAGATTCAGACTTGTTAAAGTTGATTCTGGTGTCAAACAGGGACGTATAATGGCAGGACTCCTTTTTATTCTTGTAACTGACCACACTATACAGAAGGCAATTCTTGGAACAAAAAAAGGGCATACGATTGACGATTGCCAGTTTGCTGATAACATTTTTTTCATTCGTCGTTGCCTGCTTAGCCTAGCTGTTAAGCTAAAAACTAAATCTTTTCGAGACTAGTAGCTTATGGGGCCGGCGCTTATCTCCGGTTACTGTAGTGTTAAGCGGATGAGAGAATTGACTTCCCCTGGACGGGACACTAATCCATCGCAGGTAAGCTTCCAGCAAACGCTGGTACTCATTTACCTACCATGGGAAAATGGAAAGCTGAGTTGGCTTAGGCAGAAAAGGAGGCCACACATATATTCCAATCTCTGTTAACTGCCGGGATCGAACTGGGGACCTTGTGGTTGGAAAGCAGAGATCTTACCAACTGCGCCAACCATGTCCGCCTGCCTAGCTGTTAAGATGCCAGTTTATCGTGCAGAAGGTTTGGGTTTAATTTCCGGCCAGACCAGCACTCAGGGTCTTAAAACAATAAGGGGAGAAGGTGCTTTCTTTGCTTTAACATCCACAAATAGTTAGACATTCAACTCTTCTCGCGATCGCTAAAAACCGCCGGCTTTGTGTGTGTCATGTGAATGGTCTCCGTCCAACCTTGAGTGGTAAAGCTGGTGTCCCCAATTAGTAGGCATTTAACCAGCAAATAAGACTTGACACCTAAAGCTGGTGTCCCCAACTAATAGGCACTTGATTAACAAATAAAACTTGACACCTAAAATAAAGTCTTTATTTTTATGATATACATAGCGAAATTTATTCTTTTAGAATCCATTTAGAAATATTTTCGTTCGTTCATTGCTTGCAGCCAATCAGAAACTGTGTATGGCTTTTTCACGTAGCCTTCCTTCTCTTTGACATCGAAATATTTCAGTTGCAATTCCTCAAAATGAGTCGAATATATTGATGGCTTGGAAAACAAAAACACAAAAGAGAAAACAAGTCGTAACGTTAAAATTTTGAAGGAGTTCCTTGAGTTTCAAAAGAAGGAGAGACAAATTCATGCAATTCCACCAGAGGAACTGAACGAGTATTTAGCATAATTCATAAGATCAGTCAGAAGAAAAGACGGAAAGACTTTGAGTTCTCAAGTTTGAGATAATTCGTTTCAAGCTTCGAGAAGCAATTAAAAAGTATTCTGCAAGCATCAATGATTGAGAATTTGAACTGACCAGAAAATGTCTTTCATCATAGCAGGAGTGTAAAAAGTAAAGATAAAAGCTAAATTCTTTTACGAGCCTAGTGGCCCGTGGGGCCGGTTTCTGTAGTGTTAAGCGGATAAGAGTCTTTGACTCCCCCCTGGACGGGAAACTAATCCATCGCAGGTTAGCTCCCAGAAGATGCTGGTACTCATTTACCTACCCCGGAAGGATGGAAAGCTGAGTTGGTTTAGGAGGAAAAGAAGATCACACAAATATTCAAATCTCGGCAAAGTGCTGGGATCGAACTGGGAACTTATGGTTGGAAAGCAGAGATCTTATCAACTGCGCCAACCATGTCCGCCCGCATCCGCCGTGAAGGCCGAGGTAATAAGGACAAGGCAGCTGCTCCTTTGTCAGATAAAAAAATCGAGGCCCTCTACAAAAATCAGTTGCTTGGTCTTTATTCTCCTGAGTCAATTATAAATACACTGTGGCTAAATAACTCTATCCACTTTCGTTTTGTGTTGGGGAGATATAAAGTTGTTCAAGGAAACCAAAGGAGTGGGGTACCTTGAATATACCGAAAGACAAAACAAAAACTAGAACGGGAATTAAACCTACAAACAGCAGAAAGGTAAAGCCGAAGATGTTTATCACTTCATCTGAAAGCAATCCTGTGCCTGTTTACAAAACGTATAGTGAAATGGGACCGGCAAACATGAACAACCCCGAGGCACCACTTTATCTCGGGATAAATCATACAAAAAAAAGAAACTGGTTTAAGTCAGCTCCTATGGACGTAAAGAAACTTTTGTTATTGATGAAAACAATGTCGAAAAAAGCAAATCTGGGCAACGAGCGGCTTACAAATCACAGTGCCAAAAAAACATCTCGTTCAAACACTCAACGACAAAGGAATCCCTCCAACGCATATCATGCAAGTAAGAGGACATAAAGATGTACAAAGAATCTTAAAATATAGCCACATAAATGTTGACCAACCAAAAAAGATGTCAAATATACTTAGTGGAGAAGATGCTCATTCTATTATTCTGTATAAAAATGCGAAAGAAGACCTAGAAGTGCATTCTGCAACGGCTACAACAACAACAACAAACGCAGAAAGACAAATACCCATAGAGTTGTTTCAAGGCGTTGTTATTCACGGAGGAGATTTTCACATCGCTATAAATATACTAAATCAACAACCAACTCTCCCTGCTATTATAGAGCACAAAGAAAAGAAATGGAAAAGATTGATTATTGACTCAGACTGAACAGTTTAATAGTGTTGAAACTTATTGTTGAGACGATTTTAGAAACCTGTTTTACGCTCTTTTGCGTTTATTTGAAAAAGAATTTATTATTGATTAATAAAGTTTATATTTTAGCTTGATCAAAAGATCTCGATATGCATGTGATGAACAGAAAACACCATGGAAAATGCTTTGTTCAGGTTTTATTCACTCGTTTCGTATCGAGCGACTCCTCGAACGAGTGAATAAAAACCGTACGCACGCACTTTCCATGAAGTATTCTCTATATATTTACTGTCTTGGTTTGCTGCTTCTTCAACAGCATTTAATAAATATTTAAAAAAATATTTATGTCAGCCGCCGTTCCGGACGAAGACTATTCAAAATATTGATTCTGTAGATGCTTGAGAGGTGACAAAGGTCTACTACACGACAATACGTTGCTACGAATAAAAGCAACTTAAAACGACTTTAGGGGATTTTTAACGATTTAAGAAAATTTGTCAAGGTTAGGGGAGCGTTGTAGTTAATTTTTTGTCTCAGTTAACTTTCTTTTCTTACTAGCTAATTTTTTTCCAACTAGTTACTTTTTTCTAACTAGTTTATTTTTAATGACTAACTTATAGTGGTGAGACTGGGACCTATAAGTTATAAGGTTAAAAATTATAGCGTGGATTGCAATGATTGCTTGTGTAGTCAAGTGGATAAGGAAGAGGACTTGAGATCCAGAGGTTGAAAGTTCAAATCCTCGTGATTACCAATAAAAGAAAAAAAAAGAAAAAAAGGAATTTTTTCCAGACAGTTAATAAAAAAATACCCTAGTTAGAAAACAAAACTAACTGCGATTAAAAATTAACTACAACATAAATAAGATGAAAACTGTCCACAGGTCATCTGCCCCCTTAAGCAACTTAAGGACCGGAAATAGGTCTGGCCACTCGATCGGGAATTTGTTATAAAAAATTTTAATTGTATAGTGTAACTTACGTTCCTTCTTCGGGTTTCTCTCCAAAGACAAAATATTTCTTGTCGTATTTAGTTCCTTGTTCCCGTCTTGCGGCACTTGCTCGACGCCTGGAAACACATTTTAAAAATTAGAAATTGAAGTGTATTTTGTAGAACAACTGTTACTTTATAATAAATTAGTATTTAGAAATATACTTCGATAGTTTTTACAGTTTTATGCAAGTAGTAAATGAATGTAACATATTGATATGCTATCCAACCAATATCTTTCGCATTACATACTATAAAAAAACAAAAAAACAATAATTATTATATAATAAATAACAGAAATAACTTATGACTGAGCAGTCATGGATTTATTTGCGCATACTTAAGAAACCGAAATTCTAAAATCACCTTTTTACCATAGAACAAATGAAAGTCGATGTTGTGCGATTGTAAATCATAACATACCATTCTTGCATTCTAACATTATCTGTTATCTAGCTATAGCATAAATAGAGGATATTACATAGGCGCGCGGAGATATGGATTTTATCAAATTTCAACACGAGAAGATAAAATCCGTATCTCCAAGCGACCATGTAATATTCTGTTTATCATATAATTATCCATAAAA
>JAOTRI020154764.1:0-10026 GCA_028564885.2 Zoanthus sanctaehelenae
GAGAAAGCCAAATAATCGTTTTCATACAAAAAATTGTTCAAAATGGCAAAACCTCCCAGTAGTCAGAGGGTTAAAGCCTTTTCTATGACGATGATCAAACACAAGGTTTTCATTGGGGTTTGGCTGAAACTGATTTTCTATATCTATACAAGCCAGCATTAAAAAACAATTAACATGGTGTCCTAATTTGCATTTATATAATTTATATCATTAATATACATGATATTGTTTTTTTTATCTCAAATCTTTATTAAGACAATGAACAGGATCACAAAAAACATCATGGTGCTGGAGGAAAACAACAGGGTGCACAGAAAAATTACAGGCTGTAGAAACAAGTCGCTTTTTTGTGCGCCCTGTCATTTTCCTCCACTCCCCCTGGCCTAGCAAGAGCACTGATTTCTATACTAGCCACTTTGTCTAGAAAACAAAATTAAAAATGTCCGAACAACTTTTTGTCTTTTTTCAGGAAAACCATCTCAGAGTTTCAACATTTTGCTAGTAACATCTACAGTAAGTTAGTGTCAGGCCCTGTTAATCCTACAAAGTTGTTCAAATGATGTTTAAACAAAGATTAATTTTATTGCTTAAAGTAAAAAAATATTTGTGAGGAGGGTTTGAGATTTATTTTGAAAATAATTTATTCTTATGGAATTATGACCATGCACACTTCTGTGCCGGGATTTTAATTTTTAAAAAATTAGCAGGAGGGAAATAAAAAGTATAGATGGAGTTTACTGTTTATGTGTCTTGTTTTAAATCCGACAACATCAGCTCATAATAATTATCATAAAATTATAGCAGAAGTACCCAGTGAAAACGATAGCCAGTGACCTAAATCAAATGTTGGCTACTTTTAAAAACACTGCCATACAACTTTGTGAGGAGTTTGGACTTATGTATCTTAAGTAGCTTTGTTTAAACTAAATGAGGCAGCAATGAATGTTGGCCAGAAATAGGTATTTGAATATGGAAGACCTAGATTTGAACCCCACACTTCTAAATGGATTGATCATAGGTGATACTACAGAAGAGCAAATTCACCATGCTTTTAAATAGCTAACTGGTTTTCTTCCTACTAGTTGTGAGTCAACTGGAAGAGCGAAAAAGAATTTGTCCAACCTGCATAGTATGACTAATGGTATCACGCTCCATCAAGATCTCACTTAAGTTCTTTGTGCCCAGTACATTACGCAAGGTCGTCTGTGCCAGGAGACGTGTCGAACGGTTCGCATTCTCCACATTAGTGATTGACATAGTGGCATTGTAGATTCTGAAATATACAACTGCATCCACAGCTACTGTCACACTATCTTTCGTTAGAATCTAAAAATGAAAATTTAGGTTAATGAGTTAATATTCCAATCTGTACATTTTGAAAAAAGATTAAGTTAGTTCCTGAATTTCAGCAGTACAACAGACCTCTTGGGGTGGAACATCAAATGAGACAGTCCTGAGATCCACTTTCTGATAAGAATCAATGCATGGCAAGATGAAAAACATTCCTGCACAAAAATGGAAAAGTCATACAGTGAAAAAAGTCGGGCTAGCTTTACTTAATCCAACTTCCATAAAATGGTACATTACTCATTTGATGATTTTTCTATTTTTACTAAAATGGTCAAACTCACAGATACAAGACATGTTGCGATGCCTATTAAGGATTTTAGTACAGACTGTAATGTTCAATTCTCCAAACTTCAGCTCTTGACCAAAAAACAAAGTTTGTACATGTGTGACCCAAAGAAAAATTGGATGTTGATAATTGAATGGGTCTGGTACTGAGTTCCAACATTGTTGGATACCATTGGATTTGTTTAAACACTCAAGTATCAAACATTGATCAAACACCGTCCAACACCACCCAACAATGTTTGATGATGTTTGACCAACATGTTTGATCTGTTTAAACGGGAATTTAGACTCCCACAACATGCAGGAGAGTAGACAGCTATGGAGTTGATAAATAATTTGGGAGTGAAAGGGTTTAGAACTAAGATAGCTACTTTCACCTCACATCCAACCAGACAAGTGTAAAATGCTTGACAAACTATTAGTTATCATTTTTTAATTTTTATCCCAGCTAATGCTGTTATTTATCAGAACATATACAATTTGGCAACAAATTGTTCCACACCCACTGACTAAAACTGACTAACAGAAAAAGCAAACAGCTCATAAAAACTTAATTTTTTTGTTCAGTTTGCTGTTTTCACTTGACATCATATCCAATCAGACAAGAGGTAAACAATTATTATATTAACTTTACCACAGCAAAAGCAGAATAAACACTCCATCATTCTCAAATGATTTGGTAACTATAAATTCAGCCATACCAATACACAGTCCGCTTTAAGCAAGTTTGAAATTATATTAATTTTGCATTTTGCCATTATGTACAGTATAATAAGTATTTTTGTTCAGTTTTTATAATTGATTTTTTGAAAGAGGAAACCTATCGGTGTTACATTTATTGAGACTGGTTTGTTTTGCATTTGTGAACTAAAAGTAGGTAAGTTAATTACTGTGTATGATCAACTTTCATTCATTAGACAAACTGGTGATTCATATTAATCGAGCAATCTAAATGTCTTCTATCTCTAAATGTGAAAACATCCTTTGTTTCCATTCAAAATAGGCCCTACTTGCCTTATTCTCTAGTTAACCCTTTCACTCCCAGTAAGTTATCAATAATCAACTTCTCCTTAAATAACAAATACAAAATAAGACATTTGGTAATGAGAAAAAGAGAATCGATCAAACAAAGCAAACTACAGAAGATTAAAAGTGAAATTCTCTCAAACATGTTCAATGTAAAGTACGGACTCAAGTTGGGAGAACTTAATAATTCATCTGGGACTGAAAGGGTTAAACAAACGAATACACTGTATGTGTAAATGAGACTAGTAAGGATGAGTTTGAAGGATGACAATACAATTCTCCCAATTTGAGCTCATACTTAAACACGTAACTTAAAAGAATTTCACTTTTTATCTCCAGCAGTTTGCTTTGTTTGATCAATTCTCATTTTTTCTTACAGTATCACCAAATGTCCTATTTTGTTTGTTTTATGTAAAGAGAAGTTTTGTTGATAAGTGACCGATTTTTTAAAGCTATAAAAGCTCACAAAAAGTGACAGTATCCTGTGTTTTCCAGCATGAATCATTCTGAAAACTTACAAAACATGGCTTTGGTTTTAACCAGAAAATATTTGGTCCTAACATAACCCATGGGAAGTGAAAACCCTGGTGCAAGAGCATATGCACTCTCTGATTTGTACAAGATAATGCAAACAAGCAATGCATCACACGATAGAGACATACCTGGTCCTTTTGCACCACCAGGAAGAAGGCGACCTAACCTAAAGATCACAGCTCTTTCATATTCTTGCACAATCTAAAAAAATCATTATATCCATATTTTTGATTAGCTGGGAGTTTGCGAGATTTCTTTAGCTTATATCATTTTGGATTAGGCTGTACAAGGCCACAACAAGTTACACTTTTGTCATGAGTCTTGAGGCCCATGCACACAGGTATAGGTCATCAATTCATAGCTGATGCATTCTACTCTTGTCTCCCTGGGACAACAACAGTCTCTGCAACTGGGATCTAAGAAGTAAGTGATGGGCTTGATGCAGTTGAACAACCTGGACCAAGGTTGATGACTGCAAAAGATGACTGTCACATCACAGATGCCAAGTTTGAGTAGTTTTTGATTTTTTTCTTCTTTACTTTCGAAACATTGGTACGTATATGAATTTTGTCATTTCGTTCACTGGACAAGAGTACAATCCGTGCGATTTATTGACACTGAGGCAGTGACATAATTTCGATCGATATTTCTCTAGGCTCCACTAAGTGGAAAACAAGAGTCAAGATCGTTTCAAGTTGATAAATAATTCGAAAAATGTTTTTCAGAATGAGGTATTTTAGCTGCCAGTCGTTGTCCACAGGTGGCAAAATGGGCATTCATTATATTAGTAACTCTTGAAGACTTGTAGACCAAAAGTGAAAATGTATAACAAAAAAAGTTTGAGTAGTCATCAAGTTTGGTCTCCATGTAACAGGCATAACTTTGCAACCATAGTCATCACTGGTTCAACCATGTGCTGTGTGCCACAAGCAGCATCACAGATTTCGAAGCCCCTAGCTATATACAGAGGTCATAGATGGCCCAGGAAGACATGAGCAGAGAGAATCTGCAATGATGGAAATGACGACAAACACCTTTAAAGCAGTAAAACTGCAGAACATCTGGTTGTATGGTGAAGTGTAAATTTCCTTCAGCCTTGTGCAGCTTAATCTGCAATGACAGAATCTGGAAAAATATTAACAAAGATACACTTATTACTTAATACCTTCAGTTATAAATTCTCAAGACAATAAATAAAATGTGTATATTATATAATACTCTTTAATATTATACAAAATTGTAATGATATATTATTATTTCTATGTAAATACAACTAAGCAAAACTCTTAAACTGGCTGCATCAAGATGATATATGCAATATATATATATATACATAATTTTATTTATTAATTATTATTTATTCATTATAAATTAACTATTCATTCTTATGAGGTTAGAGTACAAAACAAAAACTAGTTTCTGCATGGAGATAATTATTTTAATACTTTTGAGTATTAAAAGTCCTTTTGAAGAAAAACGGGCTTACTTTTATAATCTGCAAACCTAAGATTTTAAGTTTAGCATTCTAGTTTTTACACTTGCAATGCAACTTTTGTAAATCCTTTAAACCTTTAGGGCCAATCTCTCGATTACTTTGTCAGGGGACTTAAAAGAAACCACAAACTTCTTGCAAACAGTAGGGTTGTGATCCCAGTGTTGTACTCTGTTTCTACCACTGAAAGTAATTCTTATCAGCAGGCAAATTGAATCTTAACAGGTGAGCCGTTCCAGTGGACTTTCTATGACCCTGACTTCAGCTGTAGACAGTGGTAAACAGATTCTAAAAAGCTTTGAGGGTAAAACTTGTACAGTATATCTATCATATCATACCACAAACTCACCTTGATACAGAATAACCAGGAAATAGGAAAGAAAACTATAGCAAAGAAAATTGAAACTCCAGTCAGAACATAGTCACAGCAACCTCTTTCTGAAGGTTCACCACTACGGTCTGGACCTGAAAAAAAAAACATTTAATTTAACCTCAGACAAACATTTAATATTCAATACTGGCCTTTGATAACCCAAGGCAATTAATTTTGAACACTGGCTTGATCATTGTGTGTCCTTAGCTTGACCATCTTTTACTCAAACTGCTTTTGCTGAACGGTTTTGTTTTGAATTTTGTGATGGTAAGACTGGAATTCATCTGAAATACCCTACTGCCAAGCACGGGCATGGTTAGTGCAGCTGGTAAGATCTCTGCTTTCCAACCACAAGGTCCCCAGTTCAATCCCAGCTCCTTGCAGAGATTCAAATATTTGAGTGACCTTCTTTTCCACCTAACCTAACTCAGCTTTCCATCCTTCCGAGGGTAGGTATACGAGCTACAGCATGTACTGGGAGCTAATCTGCGATGGATTATTGTCCGTCCAGAATTAGACAAAGACTCTCATCCACTAAACACAGATGTAAAAGGATTTAGCTATTCTACATGTAAAATTGGAGGTCAGCAAATTGGCAACCATTTTAACATGCTTGGTTGCCCATTATTTTAACACAAAGTCATGTAATTGATATTGTACCAGAAACAATACAATCTAATCCCATAGCAACAAGGATGAACTTTATTATTACATTTTCAACCTCGAATATTGCATTTCTAGCATTCTGATTGGTTCACTCAATCTTTGTTATCAGTTTCCATTTCTGGAAACTAACAAAAATATCTGGGTAATCAATTTTTTAAAAGTTTGTTATTTTCAAGTATCGAAAGGCTAGGAAAGCTCATGAAATTTTATAGTAAAAAACTTTTTCCATTCACGCTTGTTGGATGGAAGATGATTATAGCCAACTCGGCACTATGCACCTTGTTGGCTACATGTATATACCATTTCATACCCAATGCACACTCTTGGAATATTTATTAATCATTTAGCTGGTTTCAGCTTGATACTGAACAAGAAAACAAATTAACATAGTGGCATTAACTAAAAATAAATATATTTTTTTGGTGTGTCATACTAAATGCATGGCAATACAACAGCATCAGCCATGTTAGGTTAAGGCACAGAGAATTAAACTCAGATGTAATTCCAAGAGATGTAGATAGTGCAAGGTTTTATGACATAATGCTAATAGGCTTTTTGCCTTTGAATAATCTAAACCAGTCATTACAGCACATAAAACTTTGTAGAATCATGAAGGTGGTTTGGTAAAGAAACTGCAGCATAATTGTCCATTTTATTGCAGACATTTTATCTATCAAGTAACAAAACTGATAAAGATTGGCATAAGAGAAACATTTTTAATAGACAAAACAAAATGTTACAAAAAAACCTTTGTTTGAATGGTTTTCACTCTGATTAACTGCCTGCAATAAACGTTTAATAGAAAAACAATTGAAATACAAAAACAAGACGTGAAATTAAGATTTAAAACTATTATTTTGGTATCTAATTTTTATAGGAGAGAACTAGCAAACGAATAACAGCTCTCTCTTTACCAAACATTTAAATGTTGCCTTATATTCTATAGAATGAAAAATGTACCAAGCACTGACCAGTTTCATTTTTAGTTTTTTATGATAAAGTTAGTTATTAAGCTACACAACTAGCTGTTTTCAAGAGACGTTTTAATATACATTACATCTGTGTTTCGTAGAATCTATATTAGAGTAACTTTAGAAAGACTAATTAAATGATAAATACTGTTAACATTCTAGAAATGTATTTCGTAACTTCAATCTCATGCATCAGTGGTCAGCAATTATAAAATAAACAAATTGTTGATTGGAAAAAACTAAATAAATTCAATTACTGATCAATATTTTTCCTTCAATTTCAGGCATTATTTGGTATAAATCTTAATACTAAGTCAAGCAGAGAAACTTATAAGAAGCTCAGGAACAAATTTACAATAATGAGTTCGAACTTTTCTCATTTTATGTAATTTTATACCGTGAAATTTGAAGGCGTCGTGTGATCCAATGTGTCGCAGTAAATAAACGTGTATCTGTCCATATTGTCATTGCAAACCCAATTAAGTTTAAAATTTAATATGGACAAAACTTTTACAAACACTAAATGATGGGTTAACCATAGAAATTTGTTAGATTTAACGATGCAAGATGTCAATGCACTGATAACCTTGTGATTATAGTGAACGGATTTTTTAAACAAAATGAAAATATTCTTTAAAAGCACTTAAAATAAATTTGACGAAGTCCAGATCGTAATTTCTATACTCAATTTAAAAACAATTTGCCAGAGACAAATTTCGGGTGAGTCTATGAATTATTTGTTTTATGGAAATATGCCGAGGTTAAAAGTCATTACTTTGAAGCAAACACATTCAAGAAACGAGTTTATAAATAATGAAATTTGTCCAACAATTGAAACCGAAATAATGCTACGTACATTTAAGTTGAATATTGCATTTACGGCAACATTCTAATATGTTTCCGGAAGGTTTTTTCTCTATAATAACAAAATTTAATAAAAGCTTGAACGATAAAACTAATCTACAATCCCTCTAGGCTCTAGCCTCTACTTATGCATTTTTTAAATAACCTGTTCGCAAAACTGAAACTCAGGAATTTCCTGAATTTGTAACTTCCTGGCGCAAGGATACAAAGGAATAGTTGATTTTGCTTCTAGATACTTTATAAAAATCAAATATCCAGTAATTACTAAACTAAAAAAATATCAAAAACTGTGAAACTGCTTTGCATAATAAGAATTAGTGTGTAAAATTTGCACAACGTAAACCAAACATGCAAAGGAAATTCTAAAACCAAACTCATCTTTGTATCGACAAAGCCAAGTTGGAAAACCCTTAAACTTCGCTAGTTATCAAGTTTAACGGAGCCAAAAAACTTAGGAACCGTTGTTGCCAAGGAAAAACAAGACATAAAAAATGCCGGTATTTACAAGTGGAATATGTTATTACAATCTGATTGAAAATTTGAGTTCGGTAAAATCTTTCAGAAAAAAATACACTGTTTTTAAAAAAAACGTTGAGCCATAAGTTATGGTATACTAAGCAATCGCTGTGGCTGTTTTTTTTCTTCCTAGAAAACTATGTCGCTGTTAAATATCGACGAACGAAAGTAACGTAACTTAGTATGTTAATTTCTTGAAGCCTTGAGCGAAGTTTAACAGCGCGGTATAATTCGCTACAGAGTCTCAAAACGCCTTCATATGCGACGTCAGAAAAATGAAACTCGTTTATATTTAGTGTACCTTTCCGATCAATCAGCTCCATCTCACCTGATTCGTGATTAACATCTCCTTTCGAGCCATGAGTCGCCATTTTGCTCACTTCTTCCCGCTACGCAATTCAACATGCACAACTAGGAGGTGAGGTTGGTCATGTGACCATAACACAGCACCTGCTCAATATATATTTATGGTAACTACACCACAGGTAGCCCAAGCTCCATTGATTGGATCCTGCGCGCGAAACCACGTTTTAGCATGGTAAAACACATGGAAAAGGCGTGTTTCTAAAAATGTTCTTTTGTTTTACTCTGTTCTTATTTACAGCAATAAAAATTAAAGCAAAAACAATCAAAGCTAAACTCTATTTATGTATATGAGCTCAAATATCTAAAAAATCCGTTTGAGTGCAAAGGACTACACAACACGAAAATAAAAACCAACAGTTATTCTTGTCGGATCTCTTGTGGCAGATATCTAGTTTAGAGCGCAGTCACAAAACTAACAAATTCATGCATCAAAAATACTTGCGCACGGTCAATACGATTAAACACGCTTATTATAATATATAATAGTATAATATATAATATAATAATAAATATAATAACATAATATATATAATAATATATATAATAACGCTTATTATAATATATAAGAACGAGGCTCAAATTCATGAATCAAAAACACTTGCGCACGGTCAATACGGTTAAACACGCTTATTAATATATAATATAATATATATATAATAACACAATATATATAATAATATATATAATATATATAATAACACTTATTAAAATATATAATATTAGAACGAGGATCAAATTAGCCAAAATTAAAGAACTTTAAGGCCGAAGCTCCGAACAGTATGAAAATGTTTTACTTACTTCATTAAAACTCATAAATAAACATAGCAACACAATACAATTTAACACTTGTAAGAAGTTAGTCTTTCACATATTTATTCTAAAATGCAAGGCGCATCGTAATATCTCGTTTCTATTGTCCTTTTTTTTATCTGAGCTGCTAGAAATGAGAACAGAATTAAGAACATTTTCAGGCTGTAATCGTCAAAAAAATTAAGAACAATAAGCCAGGGAAATATATAGTTTTATCAAAAATTCAAGCGTTTAATTAAGGAATGGTGACGAGGCTAAAAACAACGAGGTACTGGGATTCTATGGTAGCGAAGTGTGACGTCAGAAATATAATTAAACTTTGTGAACTTGTTGTGTTTCTATTCTTGGTAAAAGTTAACGTGTTGTACTAAATAGTCGGTGAGACATTTCTACACAATCATGCTTCTAACGACTCCACACAAATCCTTGTAAATTTGGCTCGATTGTTGAAACAAATCAAAGCTCTCAAGTTGAGTCTGTTTCAAAGAGCGAGATATTTTTTGCCGCGCATGTGCTAAAGTGGCGGACGGTGAATGACAAATGCAGACTGTAGACTCAAACTAAACAGGTCTGCAAATATCATACATCGCCAAAACGGAGTGCCTTTCTATGTTCAATCAAAGACACATTTTCTCTCACCATTTATATCTTACTTTGTCATTTTTACTCGGGCTACCCCCGTAGGGAGCCCGAGTCTAAATTTACCCTTTCGTCAATATATCTATCTTTCTGTCACGTCGCGTTTGGGAAAATTACCCAGAAGCCATTGTGTT
>JAOTRI020154775.1:0-10025 GCA_028564885.2 Zoanthus sanctaehelenae
TGGTGTGTTTAGTTAATTTGCTTGTAAAATATAAAAATAAAGATTTGCAGTTAAGAGTTACTGGCTTATTTAGCACCGGGATAAATTTTTCCCTTGATTTGGTGGGACCCCTTATATTTTGTTTGGGACCCCTTATTCAAAAATAAAGGGATCCCTGTTACTCCTGTTGAAAATTTCTACTGAAAACCCTGTTATAACTCTCCTAAAAACAAAAAATAGAAATTATTACAAACTTGAAGCTATTTTCGTGAGTAGCGAAAGCAAAAGAAGCAAGAAAAAGATCTATTTGCTTTCTTCGGTAATTACGGAAAGCGAAATGATAAAAACCATAAAACAATCACCATAAAGATTTTTTTTCATTTTCTTTGCTTGATATTGCATTAACGAGTTTGTCCAAGGATTATTACAGCTAAAGCAACCATAAATTTGTGCATTGTGAAAACGAAAGTTAGCTAATCGTTGACGATGCGTGAAAGGAGCCGGCAACTGGTCGACAGGTTGTCTTTTGTCATTAACCTTGGAAGCGAACAAAACCACCAACAAACCAAACAAGTAATGTTTCAATTAGTTATTTTAAACATAGAACATAAGAATATTTTCTTACCTTCAATGTCTGGTCCTATACCAATTTTTTGGAACTATAGGTTGCAAAAAGATTGAAGGATTGAAAATTTGGAATTATCCAAGATGAGATCATAGCAGGTCGATTAAACACTCGTGCGGGCGCTCAAGGGGTCTTTGTTCGTTCCAGGCACAGGCGACAAAATGTAACAACATGCAAACTGAACCTATGGGTACTAAGTACGAGTAAACACCGTGTAATAAGAAAATCTTCGCTGACGTCATTGTTTACGCTTTCTAGTATATAACTTCAGATACTCTTTGGAGTTAGGATCTGTGAAATGCCGTCCTCGTCAAGTGAGTCCCAACACGAAGTTTTTAACAAAACATCTCAATACTGGCTGCTAAAACATTAGTATGTGAAACGGACATTCTTAAATTTCAGAATGTTTGGTATGGCCTGTTAAAACGGATAGAAAGTGTTAATAAAACATTATCATATACATTGTTGGACACAAAAGGTTTGACCCATTTAAACAGCACAATCATACATGTTGGATAGTGTTGGATAAAGTTTGACCTTGTTCAAACTTTTCTTCATGTAACAGTTTTGATTGCGTGATCAAAGGTACGCCATAATTTCATTCACGGTACTAAATTCGTTGGTGTAGAATTCATTTAAGGACTCCAGCACTCAACGCAAAAGAATACTGATGAATATCGTCCAATATGTTTAACCAGCATGTATAATCAACACGTTTGGTCAACATGTTTGATCAACATGTTTGACCAACGCGTTTGAACAACATGTTTGATTCGTTTAAGCGGGCCTTTACAGTTTCTTTTTTTTTAGAAACTTGGGTACATATGATACAGCAGTTTTGGCGAAGCACGTTAACATAAATTTAGGGTGTGAAAAGTATAACACGTGGCACGCATCTTTACTTTGCCCGCCGAGATGCTTAAATATGTAAAAAGCAAAACAACTTAGAGCTAATGAAATTCAAAGTTTGAAATTTTGACAAGAGTTGACGTGTAAGTAAAAGAAATAAACAATAAGCAGATGCAAGTCCTTTTGAATGAAGAGTACGAGACTTAAACATCCAGTTAAAAGAAAGAAACTAATTCAGTCGGGAAATAGGATGATAGGTGGAATGTTGTTTATGTGGGATACTTGAAACTCAGCCAAGAGGATTCTGAATCCAGACTCAAACGTTAGAGGCACTTTAAATGTAAAGCTTTGTAGAAAAAAATTAAAATAGACAGCTAGAATCCTACTGCTATAATCAATGAGATGCGCAATTCAATCAAGAGAGACAAGATTCCATATTACTAGAACACCACATAAACTCCATTTTAAGTATATAAATCTTTATTTCTATAATTAAAATTGACGATATTTTTCGTTTAAAATCTGTACTAGAACAATGTGATATTCTCTTACATTGATACAATTTAAAGCTCTTAGCAAAGAGCATAATTTTTGAAAACTGTAAGTGTTTATGGTACAAATTTCTCGAAAATTCTCAATTGCTGGGTGCTTTATTCAAACACTCCTATTGATAAAATAAATTATTGAGGATTTCGTGGATTATGGATAAGAATCCAGTTAGATAATTTTATGATGCAAAAGCTGACAACAATTCTTTGCACGTGTTATCATGATGACAAAATGTTGTAATGACAATTGCTATGACAACAGTTATGACAACCAGGATGACAATCAATGACAATAGTCCAGTCTCCTCCTCCTCTCCTGCGAGAAAGGAAACAATGCCATTACGAATTTGTTTATAATTTCTGTCCTAATGTTTTAGTAATTATCGTTTTTTCCAAGCAAATATCTGATTCTTTATTCTGGAAATCATTGTTCGGATTCAAGATTTTGATGATAGCCTTCTCAATTCTTTTTCATTTTTGAGTTTGGAATCCACGGGAAGCCAAACCTTCGTTGGACCCTGAATCCCAAAAAAAAGAACAGATTCTAGATTTCGAAGGCTTGGTTCCAAATTCTTACAACCAAAACAGTTTTTTGACTCAAACGCATTCGCAGTTAATGACGATTAAATGAAATAATAAGAAACTGTAGGTTTTAAAGAACTACAGTCACTTTGAGGCATTAATTGCTAACACTGTCACAATGAATCCAGTTACAAGAGTTCAGCTGTTTGAAACTAGAACAGGTAACTCATAGAGCATTTGTGACAGCTTCAACTAATGTTATCCATACGTTTGTACAGAGACCTATGTTAGCATTTCACAGCTTAAGACAGAGCTCTCAAGTTTGTGTTTTTCCAAAGAGTGAGACAGTTTGCTAAGAGAGCGCCGAAGGCGGAAGCTTCATATTGGAGGGTCCGATAGCATGCTTCCAAGGAAAATGTTTGAATTTTGCACTCATCGAATCGCACTAATTTATATAAACCAGGCACATTTACTCCTTCTATGGAGGGAACTCAAAAATGCATTGCCAGTAAAGAAAAGGGTTTTACAATTATAAGCACCAGAATTTAAGTGCTGATGCGTGCGAAATAATCGTGTGAGCGTGAGAGCGTGAGATTACATCGAAATGCGTGAGACTCACGCTCAATGCGTGACACTTGAGAGCTCTGTTAGGACCATGAGAGTTCTGTGTCCAGAGTTACAGTTGTTCAATAGAGAACAAAAACATTCAAGTATGGTTGTGTTACATGCATGTACCTGATGGTGTTGGCTCTTTTTTTAGCCTTCTTTCCATAAATTCCTTTTGTTCTGTGGTCAAAGAAGTGAATTTCTTTAGTCTTTAAATAAGATACAGAAAACAACAATGTCAGAATCATTGGAGATGATAATGATTATCATGGCGATGACAAAAATGGTGAAATAATGGCAGTAAAGATGATGGAGAAAATGATGATGGTGATTATGACAATAATCATGATAGTTATTATCATAAACATCATAATGAAGAGGATGACAGTGATGACAATGATAGTGCTTCTGATGATGATGGTGATAGTACTGTGATCTTGATGAAAGTGCTGCAGTTAAGGATGATGATAATGATGATGATATTGATGATGTGTCAATGAGTCAAAAATGGTGATTTTGATACTGATGATGATCAAAATGATGGTGACGGTAATGTTCTTAATGATCTGTAAACTTAACTTTTGAATAAGTTATTTTAAGACAAAACTGTTAATAATCCATACATTCCTGTACAAGTTTCTGCAACATTGCAGAAACAATTTGTTTAACATATACTGAGATCATTTTGTTGGGGAGCCTCACATTTCAGACCAATTAAAAAAAAACACATTTAAAGTGTGTGTAGATTTTAACCTTCAAGGTGTTGATTCATCTCCTCTGCCATGACCCTCTTCTGTCGCTCCATTGCTTCGTATGCTTCTCTCTTCTGGAGTTTCTCCTGTTGTTTCAGTCTTCTTCGCAGCTCCTTTTGCTGCTTCTCTTCCTCCTCTGCTCGTTCCTTCAACACTACCATTCAACAGAAGCTTCACTCAGTTTAAAGTCAATTTTCATATTTGCAGATACATTTACAAAATTAATACAATTTAGACAGTTTATAAGTATGAGTTTTAATTGGTCAGTCAGTAATAAGTTTTCATAGTGCAACACATGTCAAGGGTGGATCCAGGGGGAGGGTCTGGGGGTTGTGACTTGACCCCCCTGTCATTCCTGGGGTCAATTATCAAATTAAGTTTTCCAAAAAGGATAGAGTATTTTTCTCCTGATGGAAGGACGATTTCAATCTTTATTTTATTTCTTACGGTGATGATGTCGTATTTTCGTCATATAATTTAGTTGTTCATAACATTTTATTTGGGTTCCCTGTGGTAAAAATGTGACGAAGATTCCTTTGCCCACAAAATTTTCCCCTGAGACCCCCCTTTCAAAAAATCCCTGAATCCGCCCTTGCATGTTAATGACAGTTTCACGAAATTTATATAATTTTTCATTCATTGAACAAAAGTGATAATTTGACTTTTAATCTTCAGCAGTTTGCTTTGTTTGATCAGTTCTCATTTTCTCATTACCAAATGTCTTATTTTGTATGTGCTGTGTAAAGAGAAGTTGGGTTTTGATCCATAATTGGGTTACAACTGATATTCTCCCCTTGATGACCAGCCCGAAAATTAAATTTCCTCTAAGTAAAATGCAAGCAAGCAAAAAAGCCAGCCAAATGAAAAGCAATAACTAAAAGTGTTAGATTATACATTTTAATGAAAAACAAAACAAATACCTACACTTTTGTTTTTGTAACTTTTTTTGTCTCTTCTTTTCCACCTCAACCTGTACATTTTTCAGATAATTCACCATCTAAAAAGAATGCAAATAACTCAAATCAAACTTATATATAATATTTATTTCAATTATAGCATTTATGTTTAATATGTATATAATTAATTACAATTTGTAATATTTTTTTGGTTTTTAGTAAATTTTACAATTTTTAGTATTAATCTATATATTTTTATGTTTTGTGGACATCCTGTGAAGTAGCTTTCTAGCTTAGTGTTGTTTTCCACGTTAAATAAATCTATCTATCTACAATCTATCTATCTATCTATCTATCTATCTATCTATCTATCTATCTAAAACATAATGCAAATGTGTAGAAGGAAGTGTTCACATGTTGCCACTAAAATATTTAGCAAAACAATCAATGTCTTAAATATGTTGGGTATTTCCTATAACTTACATTTCTTGCACACAGCTTGCAATCTTCGGGCTTGGAGCAATCACCAACAACATCAGGAAGCAAGGTTTGTATCGGGTTTCCCTTTAAATCGAGCCATCGAAGATACTGAAGATCTGCACAGGATGTTGGTAAAGTACTTATTTGGTTACTATACAAATCAAGTCTTTGTAGCAACTCCAATTGCCCAAAGTCTTTTGGAAGATCTGTCAGAACATTTTTACTCAAATCCAATCTCACAAGATGTTTAAGTAAGCAAAAGGTGTCCTGAAAAAACAAAGAACTTCTCATAAGATACACACAAGCAGCTTAAATTCATTGTGAGTAGGAAATTAAAGCTTAGAATAAATAAAGGTTTATTTATTTAAATCCTGCAGGCTCACTCAAGAATGGGGGGTTGTTTTTTAAAATTAAGTTGCATCTGGAGATATCCATGCCAAAATATACATTTCCCACCAAATATGACATGCCAAGGGAAACCCATCACAACACTAAATAAATCTTTCTCAAATGCATGCAAACACACAATAATAACATTTTAATTAAAAGAAAGACTCTATATTTTTCAAAAAAATGTATTTTGAAATGTCTGATCCTGGACCTTTTTAGTGCTTGGAGAGAGGGGGGGAAGTTGTCCAAACCCCCTGAACCCCCCTCCCCTCCAGCCTATGGGCCTGTATTTTCTTTTACACAAAAACTAGTCAAGTTGTAAAACTGTAAAATAATTAATCACAAGCCAGCATAAACCTAGAGGCTGGATAGGTCAGAGATAAGGAGTCTCAACAGTTGTTTGAAAAGCAACATAATGGAACACTTCTTCATAAACACATCAGTTGATGTACGCAAAGAAATATAGATGTGCTGAAAAGCTGTTTAGTTAAAATTAGTTTTAACTTAACTCAAAAAGCCAAAAGAGTACTTAAAAAACAAATTACATAAATAGAAAAAATTCTTGCTTTAAACTCTATGAACATATATATATACTTTGTGTCTGCTGTTTCTAAAAGGACTAGTACTAGTGCCATTAATGGCATCCTTTTTCTCCAAACCAACACTCATACTTTCTAATTCTTCACTTGCATCTTTGATGTCTTATTTGGTCATTCTCACCTCCTCTTGTCATTCACTTTAAACTTCAATGCTTTTGTCAAACATTCCGAACATCCCTTCTCAACACAAGACACTACTATCTCACTCCATTTGCTTTTACCATAGTTCCAGTTTAGTAGTTTCTGATCACATGAATATCATTGAGTTCCAGTTTGTTGTTTTCCATTATGTGTGATCACACGTCAGTGTTCTGTAAAACCGGATTGTAATTTTCTGTTACGCATGACCACACAACAGTGTTTTGTAAAAAGAAAGGGAGCAAGTTTTTAAAAATTAAGTTGAGTGAGTTTAAAGCGAAAGAAAATAATTGTGAGAGAGACAATTTAATTGAGCTTGCCATCTGACCCACTGATTCCTTCAACTCCAACATCTGCATTATTATGTCCTCAGTTCTAGCTCCTTTTCTACATCAGTTTTGCATCACACATGCATTGTTCTCACTAGTTAGTTAGATCAATTATTTTTTAAAAATACTGGAATAAATTTACAATGTTTTGTATAATTTTCTTTGAATCACAATGAATATTTTAACACATTTAGGGATTTGTCCAAACAAAATATATTTTCAATGGTTTCTATTAGCAGTAATAATTATTAAATATTGTCTATTTCTATTAAAAATTTTATCATTAATAAAAATTGGTAAATAAAATTATGTAAGTCTAGTTTTATAACATAGAGTACATGGACAGCAAATGTGTTTTGATTGGTCCACAAGTGTATTTTCATACAAGCTGCACAAAAATAAAGAGGGCAATATGGTTTCCTGTCTCCAAATTGTGAGAATTTCAGTTTCATGAAAGAAAGTATACATATGCATATATACTGTATGTTCTTTCACTTTGATATTATTAAAGACCAAAAATAATAACTTAATATAAGAAACAAAACATGTTCTACAATTTTGCATCCATTGCCTGATAATATATTTTTGCTAAAGCAGCTTTTGCACTTTTTGTCTGTGTGTGTTGCTGTTCAAAATTGATGGACTTGAATAACCTGCAACTTGCTCCCTATGGCCCAGACGTTTACCTTTTGCTATTTTACCTTTTGCTATTTCTAAGTGTCTTTGCTGTCATAAAATGTAAAAATTTACCATTTATATATACTTTTTAAAAGATTTGTAATTACAATTTTTAAGCAAAAATGAAGTTGTTGAGTTTGCTGGTAAAAAACCTTATATTGGCAAAATTTGTGAGAACCGCGAGCAGGTGAAAACTCTTTCAAGTGTCTCTCCAATTTCCTTAAAACTTTCGCCTAGGATTTCATGGGGCTAAAAAAGACACAGAGAAAGAATTTCATTTCTATATACTCTTAATTTAAGTAAAGTAATAAACGTTATATATACATCTAGCCATTTTTATACAACCACTTACCGGCAAAGATTTGAGATTATTACAAGATAGGTCCAATACTGTGGCCTGAGTCAGCGCAGCCTGGCCAGAAACACAAATGATATATATCAAAATTATCGATATATCCTATGTATTAGCACAATAAATTGGATAAATGTTTGTTCAAAACAATTAGTTCTGATCGTTTAATCAAACAAACGAGATTAAAATGAAAATCATTTAACAAAATTACTAAAGTCTGTTATTTATGCCGAATATGGAGATTAAGTAAACATAATATTTAAAGCTACGTGTATTTTAATCGACTTGGAGCTACTCTTTAAGACTACAAAGAGGTATGTATCGCCTACAAACAAAACTTGACTAAAACCAAAATATTTTTTAATAATTTATTTTATTTGAAATCAAAATCTAGAGGAAGCGCTAAATAGATATTTAAATGAGCCTATTTGAAATTGAGGAGTTCATATTATGGCATTTTTTTAAAAAATTATTTTCTCGAGACTCGAGTGTATAAAAAATAAACATTTTTAAGAAAGTCGTACACTCACCAATTCTCTGACTGGAACTTTTACAAGGTTGCACAAACTTAAATCTAACTCATTATCTTCCAATTTATCCTTCAATTCTTCCTTCGATAATTTCCGTGCCATTTTACTTTTTAATGTAGTCAAACTAATCTTAACAAAAAAAACTTTTTCCCTGTCGGCCCATCTGAAGATTTGGTTCCGGGCACGTAAAATGCGCCTTTTGTCTTCTATTCAGCGGTAAATTTTCGTGCCCAGATCCTCAACAGCTGGAGAAAAATACTCACTTCCGGTTGTATAATAAATTATAGTTTTTTTTAAAAAAAAAAGATAAAGGATCAGGAGTCAACACGACGTTTGTTTACAAAAATATAAAAGAGTACTCTTTTTTATTTTTACAAACGTCGTGTTGACTCCTTTATTTATTTGTTATATAATAGTTTCTCTAAAAAATTGCCAACAAAAAGGCTCTTGTTGGCAATTTTTTAGAGAAACTATTATATAATTTCCAAGGCTCCGACGTTAGTAGTTTTCATTTTTACGTCATACAAAGATTTTTGGAAAAAAAAATTAGGACTGCATAGCACATACCAGTAATAACAATAAAATAAATAGGTTTTATATAGCGCATATATCTAGCGTTCTATGCGCTTTACAGATAATTGTCATAAACCTATACCAATTAAAAAAATATTAATAAATAAAAGAAATATTGATTATAAACTAAAAATGTAAGTAAAACTATGTATAGCTTTATGTATAGCTTATATACAGCAACTAATAAACCTCTGCTGTGAGCAATTTAAATTATGAAAAAAAATTACTAAATAAAAGACAAGGTGTTGAAAACCAGTGCCGGATCGTCTGAGTAACTTTCGCTTTTTATAAAAACCGGTACACTTTTCCGTGGTTTATTTTTCGGTAATTTCAACCTCGAATTGTCCTTTACTCTTATTTCTAGTAGCACAAACTGATGAAGAGAGAAAAAATACAAAAGAAACAAACAAGGTATTGCAAAAGAATGCACTTTGCATTATATTAATTGTCAACTAGATAGCCGAACGCAGAAGCGAAGGCTTACAAAGCGACAGCATTATTGAGCCCATGCGCGACGTTTAGGTAAACCGTGAAGTGATTAACGTCATAGCTATTAATTGTATTCAATTGAAAGAAAACAAGGCCTACATCCAGGTGCGTGTTATGCACGTGTGGCGCACGTGTGGCTTGTCAGTGTGTAGGCATAGGAAGACAAGTGTTAAGGTGAGTGATAACGTAACTTCTGCAGGTGTGTGTGTGTGTGTGCGTCGTGTCCTAAAACTTCCTGTGTGCACTTTATTTTTAAAAAGCAAAAACCATCCAAACTCTTCTCCATGGTTTAACGTTTGGCCAGAAGCTACACGCATGCGCACAACCAGCTTTACCAGAGTAAGAGTAACTTCAAAGCAAGTAACCGGAGCAACCGTGTACAGCTGTTTCGTCCTTGTTAGGACTCATCAGCACGGTAAAGCAGTTCTCTGAACACGTCCTCGTAGCTCATAGCTTGGGCTGAAAACAATGAAACCTATAAATAGGCCAAATTCGTATTCCCGGACGGCCTTGGGCGAGTGCACGATGTCGAGGCTCATGCGGGGGAATATGTGATTCGAATATGGCTTCCATAGGAGGGGCAGAGAACAAAGTTCAAAAATGGAAAGTTCCCGAGTTGAAATCCTACTTACAGAGCCGTGGAATAACCGTAAATAGGATTTCAACTCAGGAACTTTCCATTTTTAAACT
>JAOTRI020154785.1:0-10025 GCA_028564885.2 Zoanthus sanctaehelenae
ATAGCTTTGTGTTTTTATAAATTGAAAGGATTTTTTAATTTTAATGAGGCAACCTTTGCCTTTTGTGGTTTTTATTTAGTTCAGTTGTTCCACATGACAATGTTTTTTAATCTGTCTAAAATAATGTTGATACAGGATCTTTGTTAAGGTTGAATTATGTTTTTTGTTTACAATATATAGTCATTGTGAAAACAGTTTTGTAAAACTTCCTCAGCTATTGGGATTGACATTCACGAAGTTTTATATTTATTGTATTCTAATATGAGAACTACTCAGACTATGTTCTAAAGGAAAATAATGTTTTAATATGCAATTGATTGTAATCCACATCAAAGACAGAAACTTAAGTATTGTGGCCTGAATATAAAAACTACTATTTTCCCAAACAAACATGGTATAATTTGCGTCATCTTTATTGATTAAACATTGTTCTTCCTGCGGAAATTTTAAGTCAATAAAAAATTTTGGCGACAGAAAATATTTGTGCTGGCGACCAAACCTAAAAACTTAGGAGCAAGCTGGCCCCAAGGGTTTTTTTTCTAAAGTCGAGCCCTGCTGCAGTGCCCATCATGTTTGCATCTTTGAGAGACATTGTTTTCTTCCCCACATTAAAAAATTGTGTGTGGCACATGACAGACCTTTAATATTAATAATTAAAATCAATAAGACTGTAATTATGATTTTATACTAAACAGGTATTTCTACATACAAAGCCAAAACTTTCATCAGTCACACAGCATCCTGATTCCACATTTAGACTTCAGATTGGAAGATCCACATGAACCCCCAGGGACAAAATGTGGTTTAAAGGGTAGAGACTGGTTGTGGACAAATGTTGTACTTTTTGTTGCAATATTGAATGTTATAATGGTTATGCTCGTAGACATGCTGGGCGACTCTTACTTTGATTTTTATGGTATCCATCAATTTACAAAGCACATCCCATCTTGGGAAACAGTAAGTATTACCTTACAATAGTGCTTATTTCAACTAGGACTTTATTCACCTTGATTTACAAATTTTATCTCTAGATATACATACTGTTCAGAAATTGTTAGGTGCTGGTTGGCTGGAATAACCATAGGGGCAAAACAAGCCACCCAACCAGAACACTATTTTTTGTTTTGAATGCTTTCAATCAGTTTCATATCAGATTGTTGATGCTTTTCCACATGCTTACATTTTTGTCTATTTCAATCCATTGGTTATAATTTTATTGGCTTCGTCAAGAACTAATATTGTTCAAAGCTCCAAATATCCTAAAGAAATCAAATGTCCTCCAAACACAGTATGCCAAAGAATTAACTGATGTCCAATTTAATAAGTAACTCCTCTTCTAATACATTTTTAAACTACTGTAAAAACTTTCCTTTAAACAAAGACACTGTTCAAAGCATCCCATGAAGTTAACAAACAGCAAAACATCAAAATGGCCATCATTCATCAAAAACTAGGACCAAATTATCATTTTTTGTAGATTGTTCACACCTATTCTAACAATATTAAAAGTGAGTATTTGTATATAATGAATAACTTATAATAAAAGTTCTATGAAAAACTGAATTAATTATACCACAAGATTAAGTTTAGCACTTACCCCTAAAGCTCTTTAGAATCGTTTCACATGATCACATATCATTATTTGTTGGTCTTACATAGTCTATAATATGTAGAGCTTGTAACCCACATAATGTTTGAAATATTAAGAAATGCACGTGGTTGTGTAACAAATATTTAGTTTTTATAAGTTTTAAGAAATTCAATGAGATAATAGTTCAGTGTTGCAGAGAACAAGGGAAACTGCTCAAAGCCTTCATTACATGTCTTGGTGTTATTTAGTTCCTCTCAATGAAGAATGAGGAAGTCACTGTGAAGTTTACAAGCTATTTGTTTTCGCAGATCTCTCTCACGGAGATGACGCTATTGTAGCCTTGGATCCTATATTCCATGGCCATGGCATATGGATTCCATGGTCCAAAAGTGGCTGGATTCTGGATTCCATGTATATTGATTCTGGATTCCACGGTCCAAAAGTGGCTGGATTCTGGATTCTATATCTGTGGACTCTAGATTCCTTGGTTCAAAAGTGACTAGGTTCTGGTTTCCATGTTTGTGGATTCTGGATTCCATTGTCCAAAAGTGGCAGAATTCTTGATTCCATGTCCATTGATTCTGGATTCGTTGGTCCCAAAGTGGCTGGATTCCATGTCTGCAGATTCCAGATTCCACAGTCCAGTAGTGGCAGAATTCTGGATTCTATATGCATGAATTTTGGATTCCATGGTCCAGTTGGCTCGGCTCTGGATTCCATGTCTATGAAATACAGACACTTCTTTTTTCACAATACTCAAAATGGCATGTTTGTCAACTTTTGTATAAATTTATGATTTCTTTTTCAACAACTATAGATAAACTAAACTTATGGAAATGCAAAATTTTCAAAATGTCTTTGTCATCTATAAGAGTATTTTTGCTGAGCTTCAATAGTAAAGACAAATACTGCAGAAGTCTAATTTAAAAACGCAATGTGGCAAAGATTCTGTGATCGCAGGTACTAAAGATTTTTGCTGGACTTGCAAGTCGATTCAGTCTTTTAATTACTTTTTCAGAGGCTTGCCACCTCATGCTGACATTACTCAAGTTGTCGTGGTAGTGTTGATGAAGAGCAAATCACAGAACGGGAAATGTAATTAACTTAAATGCAACTTTATATAAACTAGATGCCTATAGGCTTTTACTTGGTCTACGTATTTTGTCATGTGTCATGGAAAGACTATCTTGGCATAAAGACCTCAGAAATGCAAACAATCACTTTTAAAATGCCTAAAAAATTTCAATAGGCACTATTTTTCTCAAATATTCTGTCTAGTAGGTTTGTTTAGAGATCTGCTGATCACGCATATCTTTGTAAAAGGAAATTTTCCCCAGTATAAACTGTATTGTACTTGCTAAATTTGTTCTACAAACAATAATCAGTCAACGTATGAATAGTTAGAGATTTATTGAAATGTTGTTTGTCCGGTAAACACAAATATTGACATGCTTTTGCACCCAATAACCAACTTTGTGTGGGGGGAGGGGGGTGTTTCACTTATTTTTGTCTGGGATTGTAGCCCCACCACTTTTTTGCTCAAAGCCATTTAATTTCTGTTCAAGTATAGATGATCGTAAATTTTATTCACGCATTAAAAACTTAAAACACTCGGCTGGTCCCAATAGTGTCCTTTCTCCGCCTACCAAAAGGTGCGGTACATCAAAACTAACATGAAGTATTTACGGTTCTCACGTTGCAAACCGCTGCCTTCGTGAATCAACCTTAAAACGTATCACCGAGAAAAATGGATCTTTTTACAAGACTTTGTAAAACAATGCGTAATTTTTTTCACATTTTATTTCTGATTTCGCTAAAAATGATGACCCAAGTATTATAAAAATAGTTATGACGTACATAAATTCCAATCTTCCTGCTGTTGTGTATACACGCAGCCAGGAAATACAGGAATATCGCCCCCAAAAACGGACCCCCTCCTCGTTTAAACGCTACAGAGTCTCGTAGCCCTACCACTTTTGAAATCACTGCGCGGTCAAAAACAACAGTTGTCCCAAAACTGTCATATTTTGCACGTTTCAAAACTCAAACATTGTAACAGGAACCGTGACAAACTGTTTAATTTTTAAAAGGATTTTACTTTTCATTTAAATGGTAAAGAAATAAGAGATATAGGGACTTTATAAATAAAGAAATGTGAAAAATTGTCGATCAAAATGACTCATATAATGTGATTTGTGAACATTCTGAAAACCAAAAAAAACCTCACTGCCCATACGTTGGATTGATTTTTTCAAAAACTGTATGAAATGGGAATGTTAAGATTTGTGTTTTACCTCCTAAAGCGATGATAGTCAAGGTTGTATTCATTCTGATTGTCATTTTTCATTTATTACAAAAACTTGTACTGAATCAAATCTCAGCATTAGGTTAATGCTGGTTATTTTTGATTACTTACTTCCACATAATAATTCGACAGTTTCAATTCTTGATCTAATTAAGTACTTCTTCTGTCGGGCTACTATATATCTCAGAGGAATAGCCAGGGGGCTCTATGGTTTCCACAAAGCTTCCCCCTTCCCTCTCAGGTTAAAGAACCCCCTTCTCAGATCTTGTACACCTATTGTTATCCCAACAACTGCTCATTTCGTTCGAAACATCGCAAACAAAAAGGTTTGCACTTTTACAAGTAATCTTATTTTTAATGGAAACATTTTGAAGCTACAACAGGTAATTACTTCTTTTTTCATTTTAGGTCATCTATTATACCTATGTCTATTTGTTCTACTACGTAATGGTGTGTGCTATAGTATCGTGCTGTGTATTCCATGTTCTCACTCGAGACATCGTCCGACACGTGGAAGTAACGGAAAGCCAGATCATCGAAAATGCTCAAACATTTATAGAGGCCAAGCAATATCACGAAGAGCTACTAAGCTACCGTGCAAAACTGATTTCAACATTCGACTTGTGGTTCACAGTTCACAACATATTTTACTTTTTCATTGTTATCTGTAACATATTTGAGTGGTTGGAGGCACTACACGAAGGACGACCAGGCCAGGTAACTTTTTGTGATTCACTGAATCATTATTTTAAAACATTAGTCCCAACTAGTGCACAGGGTCAGCTAGAACTTTGGGGGGAACAATGATTCAGGTATATAAGATTAGGTACGAAGCATTTAAATTTTATTTATTTATTTATTTGTTTGTTTGTTTGTTTGTTTGTTTACTCGCCTTCAATTACATAAATCTTCAGATAATACAAGTTAAAAATGAATTAATAACTAAAAAAATGGAAAAATAGAGGACCTGAAATTTAGGTCAGTTTAAACAGAATACAAAGATTTCTTATAATAAACTTAAACTGCCTTAATGTAATATAGACAACATAAAATATCATAGAAATAAATTATAAATCAGTTATAAACATCTATCCTTATTTACATTATTGATAACATTAACATTTTTTTATTGAAATGTATAGTATAAAGTATAAGATGTTTTATTTTTTTGAAATTTTGGCATTCTTCAATTTCTTTTTATTTTTGGTGTATCAGTTTTTCAAGTATCTTAAATTTCGAACCTACCGACCGATGCCCAGTTGTTCAAAGGCTGGTTGAGTTTAACCCTTGGTTAAAGAAAAATTAAAACAGGAATTTCTCCTTTAAGAAAAATTAAATAGTATTTTATGAATACCGTTTGGATTTTTCTAGGAAAAGTCTTGTTAATCCTAAAATCACAGCTAAAATCTCTCCTTGTAAGATTGAAAACAAGATCGTGGATTTAACAATTAACCCTGGGTTAATGCTAACCAGCTTTTGAACAACTGGGTCCTAGTCAGAAACTTTTCTGTGGCTTTTAGTAACCTTATCAAGCTCTTTGTTTAACTACAAACATGTGAAGTGAGTATATATTGGCCACATCTTCATATGCTCTAATGTAGCATCATGATTGTGTTGGCTGGCCGTATCTTGATATTCCTTAAGTAATGTGACAGCATGATGCTGCTAATGAGCCTATGTGCCTCAGTCATTACTGTGTAGCCACGTGATGTAGTTCCAGCCTAAACCCAGGCAATTGATCCTTACTCACCATAGAGTCTCCAATAGCTCAGTGATTAAAGCATCCTATACTAGAGCACGGAGGGTCATGGGTTTAAAACCCATCTGTGGCAAATCTCTCCTTATCTTTAATATCATGTAATTATTGTTTTACCTTTAACATATTGATTGATTGATACCATCGCCTGGTTAGCCTAGTTAGTAAGGCGTCAGTCTTCTGTGTGGAAGGCCGGGGTTCGATTTCCGGCCGGACCTTCACTCAGGGTCTTAAAATAACTGAGGAGAAGGTGCTGCCTTTGCTCTTGTTTCTGCAAATGGTTAGAGACCTTCGCGTTGTTCCAGTATCTCCCTCTATCGGGGGACTTAAAAGAACTCACTTGTCGAAAAGAGTAGGGTAGTGATCCCGGTGTTGTTGTCTGTCTGTTCTTCTGAGAACATTTCTTGATTATATTATATGTGAGCCGCTAAGGCCCTCTAATGTCAAACGTTGTACTGATCATTGTAAAGCGCCTTTGATCATATTTATATGGAAAAGGCGCTATATAAATACTAAAGTTCATTTATGTATTTTTTTTATTTGATTGATTGAGATCTTCACTTGTCTAAATCCATATTTTCAAAACTCGTAACCACAGGTGATGTCTCACAAGATTGTTTGGCTGTCGCAATTCTCGGCCTCAGCTATAATCGCCTTCAAATTTGCCTTTCCGTTTTTATCTGCCAGTCGTGTCACTATGCGTTTTGAAGAGATGTACTACAGCATCAACCGAAAGAAAGTTTTTCAGGATGTGTACGACTTGTCCAAGTTCTTAAACTATGCGGAGAGGTGCGACTATGGTTTTGTCGTGTTTGGTTTCAAGATCACCACCAACGTGGCCTTGATTACTTTATTAACCAGTTTTATTGGAATTTTAAAGTTCTTTAATGGTAATTGAGTTAACAGGTATTAACTGTTTTTCAATCTTAAGCGTTCCTCAAATATATTATTTTTCTGTTCAAATGTATATAATTTTGTTTAAAAAAGACAGAGAACAAAACGCTCTAAAACTGGACTATCTTTTAACTCAGCTCCCTCTTCAAAAGCACGAAAAAACAAACCTATTTTACAGCTGGGCGTACCAAACGTATCCCGTAAAAATAAACTCGTTTCGTAGAAAATATAAAATTGTAAATAATTAACAAAAATAAAGGTTTATAAAATACGTATTCTGTAATGCTATGTGCATTCACATTTTTTGATAACTCTTGTGAGATAGTAGACCAAATTCATAGATATGCGTCCACGCGGATTAAGTCTGGGGTGAACATAGAATCGAGACATTTTAGGACACGGTCATTTAAATTTATATTACCGTGCCAATAATGCCTCCATTCCGTGTTCACCCAGACTTGGGTGGCAGTCATATTTATGAATTCGGTCAATATACTGGGAGTTATTAAAGGTTTGCCTGTGCAGAAGGGTTATCTGTTTATGTTGGTGTGGTTCTCCCATAGCCAAAAACTAGATTCTCCCTCTCCTCTCACATATAAACTCTCGCATGCATCAGAATATGCCCTTAAAGTATTTTTATTTAAGATGTATCTATATATACGTCGTACTATTGCGATTCGAAGAATTTTATCTTTGCGATGACTATGGCTATCTTCAGTAACAACGCAGGCGAGCAAAGTCGCGCGAGGAAGACGAGGCGAGCAAAGTCGCGCGAGGAAGACGAGGCGGCAACACTGTAAGGCTTTGCGAGGATGGCAGTAAAAATCTCGGCGGTTCGGAGAGATGTACTGTAAGTAAGGATTCATGAAGCGGTCTCAAAGAGGCCTTTTGTTTTCGAACGGACCAATCATGGTCACGCCAGTACACACGAGTGTATTTGATTGGTGCATGAAAACCAATCTGCAAATGATCGTGACCATAGAATTTCCGACGTATAAAAATATGTGACACCATTCGTTCCAATATTTTTATTATTTACGCGTTATCTGTTAATTTCCGCGGTACTACAATACCTCGCTCCATAACCTAATAGCCCTATTAAACCAAATACGCGATGACTCAGGGACTGGGACTGAAACTGCATCTCGGTAAGGTCAAGCGTGGTTAAACTTTCAGGCCTGGGTTTGAGTTTGCCTGGGGTTGAATTTAGCTCTGCTTCGGTTGAAAGTTTTGCCATGGATACGTGGATTTGATTAAGGTTTTTGTTTTGAAGCCGGGGATGACATTTCAGCCGGGTTAAAAGGGTACAACTTTATCTGACAAGTGTCAGAAGCGCTGAAGATTTCTGTAAAAAGAAACTAATACTCAAAATAACATGTTACTAGAAAATTCTTTATGTTTAAATGGTTTTCAGTTGTAAAGTGCCCGCTAAGATATGTCAATTTAAATGTGTTTTTTTTTAATAGTTCATTGAAAACGCGTGTTTTCAGTACTTTTAACTGAGTCGGGTGTGGTTAGCGTAGTTAATTATAAGTGAAGGTCAAACGGGCATGATAGTTGATGAGAGTTGATGTGAGCTCAAACTCCCGCTCTCTTTTGAATGCCAATTCTCATGCGCCCTCATCAACTTCGAACTTGTTCAAATTTCTCATAAGAATCGAAAAGAGTTTTCGGTCGTTTGATTGTTACATGAGAGTTGATGAGAGTTTTTCTGAGAGTTAAGCCAAAACTCTAATCCAGCTCTCTTCTGTGAACTCTCATGGATTCTCATGCTTGTTTTACCGCGCACCATTTGATCCGAGGACGGAGCTAGGGACGAGTACGAGAGCTTGTGGCGCGCGTGCTCTTTTTAAAGCACGGAAGTCAACACGACGTTAATGAAATTAAAGAAAGTACTTTATCATATTATTATCTATAAAATATCTATATTTCTCCCTTTCGAAAACTTGTTACCATGGTTACACCTTGAGTGTGCTTCACGGCAGCTTTGCGATTCATTCAACATGGCTGCAAAGTATTTTGTGGATAATTATATGATAAACAGAATATTACATGGTCGCTAGGAGATACGGATTTTATCTTCTCGTGTTGAAAATATCTCACTCGTTAGCTACGCTCACTCGTGAGATATTTTTTCAACGCTCGAAGATAAAATCCGTATCTCTGCGCGCCTATATAATATCCTCTATTTATCACATAGAAATGAATGTTTTACTGTAATATACGCCTTTCGAAGATTTCATATGAAACTACATCCATGATACGAGTGACATATTTTCCTTATCCTCACTAGTGAAGATATCGCTTACGTCATTCCTTTGTTTTTTCCATCTTTTTTCGTTTAGGTTTTCTATTTTCTTAACACTCTTATCTATGTAATCAAAAGAAAGTTAAACGTTGGCTTTAACATTTTAAATTCATCTTTTCGTGGAACAGAAAAAAGAAGGTAAACTTCATATGTTTGCGCCAACGTGTAAAATTCTCTCTGTCTATCTATATACGCCCGATGTAGATAGCCTTCTTCAATGGAAAAAAATATTCAAGCAAACTCGTTTTGGAAAGAACGAGATTTCATGCAAAAGTTAGCTGGAAAAAGTGCGTGCGCAGTTAAATTTCGCTTTTGCCATCGGCTCTATTAAGAACTATGCTGGTTTTAGCTGTTAAGTTCCCGGCTCTGTCAAAATTTTAATATTTATGGCCTTCTTTCCTTTCCTAAGCTAACTTAGCTTTCCATATCCCTCCGGGGTAGGGAAATGAGAAGTAGCATATGCTGGAAGCTAACCTGCGATGGATTAGTGCCCCTGTCCAGGGGGAGTTCAAGACTCTCATCCCCTTATTAAGGAAAGAAGTGATCATATTCTGCAGTGTTTATCACTCAGAAACTGGCGTCGCCTCCAATCCATGGAGCGTCGTCGTCGTCGGCTCCTTTCGGCCCCGAAGGGTCATGGGTTGGGGACGGAACCCGGTTGGTCACAGCATTGGTGTTGACGTAGTCGCCACAAGGTCTCGTGTTGGATCCACTGTGTGCGGTGGTAGATTGCACCATCAAAGAGGGCACTACGCAAGGCTTTACGGTCATCTGCAATTCTTTCCCAGTTGTTTATGGGGATATTGAAACTCTTCAAATACTTCTTAATGACATCGACAAAGCGCAATAAGGGGCGACCAGGTTTTCCGCAAGCCTTGTGCGAGCTGACCGTACAAAAAAGCTTTTGGCAGACGGCTGTCGTTCATGCGCCGAACATGACCAAGCCAACGCAGGCGTCGCTTCCGCAATATTTCTGACAAGGTAGGCATCTTAGCGCGGGCAAGGACCTCAACGTTAGTCATCTTGTCGCCCCAGTGAATGCGGAGGATCTTGCCTATACAACGCATGCGGAAGCTATTTAGCTTTCTTTCCTTGCTAGCATATGTTGGCCATGCTTCGGTCCCATAAAGGAGGGTGCTGAGGACGACCGCAGAATAGACTGACATCTTGG
>JAOTRI020154794.1:0-10025 GCA_028564885.2 Zoanthus sanctaehelenae
TTATTTTGAGTTTTTGCAGCAAAAGATGACTAGTTCCAGGCTTTTCGGCTGTTTGATACGATAGAAACGATTTAATGATAACAAGTAATCGTAAGAACCGCTTCAGTCGCTTCTGTCTTTTTCTCATCACGGGGAGCTCTTTTCAAGCGACAGAGACGATTGAAGCGACAGGCTAGATACAGGACGTACTTCCAAATAAGAAAAAAATAAGAGAAAAATATAAGGTGGATACTCAACCCATGATAAATATATGTGTTGTTGCTGTAATTTTGTAAATCCTCTGAAGAAGGTTGCTGTATATAATTACTAATTACTAAAATGCGTCGGGAAAATAATACAACATAAGTGACAAAATCTCAAGTCCGTCCGCTTGTCGCTGGTTCACATTTAAAGATTTTAAAAAACAATGCAGACTTCATAATATAAAGATGAGCAACTGCAGAGTCAAACAAGCTCTTATCAAATAGTCACACGAGTTTGTCAAGGCATTCCATTCATACCAGTTATAAGACGAAAAAATGTCTTTCTTTTTAGAGTAGAATGACTTCTCTCGACTTTTCTCGAAGTCTCTTTTTTATATACATACTGCGCATTTCTTCAGGTGTGATCTGAAGATGCTGAAGATGCTGAAGATGCTGAATTTGGTCGCCCGCAAAATCTTTTATGTTATTTATTCAATTTACAACTACAAGCGGTGATAATATGTTCGAACGTGTCGATTGATGGCAGTTAAATGCTTGATTTTTTTGATAAGAACACAATCCCCCTCCAACTCTCCTCCCCTCCCCTACACACAAGAATAAAATGCTCCATACCTAAAGCAAATTAAGAATAAGTTTCGGTTTCTCGGCCATTTAAAAACTTGATGGTTTAATGGGAAAACATCATGGATGACTTGCACAGTGCCAAGTGTCTCTCTACCTCTTCGCGTCTCGAGCTTGTTAATGAGCACACTTCTGATAAGGTAAGGGTTCAAGATTTGCGTATGAGTGAGGTCTTAATTGTTATCAGATTCAGGGACATAAATGACGGCTGAAGGCTGAATCAATTAAATCACCACGCTTTGCGAAAGCACAACTAATATTCCAAATAGCAGACATATTTATTAAGAAGCTTAACAGTGAAGGCTTCTATGAGATTTAGATTCGTCCAAAAGGTATATTTTTCACAATGTATTTGGGTTTAAAGCCTCCAGTTGTTAAAATAACGAGTTCCAGCTTTATCCTGTCACTTTACATTTTGCACCAGACACAGAGAGCTGGTGAAATAACGGAACTACTGACTGAATAGTTTACACTGTGACTTGTTGTGTTATTATGAATGATCGTCGCGGGTATGCTATGTTATATATTATTATTTTCTTTTCCGGATTCTTTTTCTTGCGCACACAAACATTCTGAAGTATAAAATCCAAGAAATGGCGTATTTCAACGACAAACTCATTTTTTGTTATGACTTATGGAGCTTCCCGCGCGGAAAAGCCACTTAATTCACAGCCGAAACACATTTAAATTCATTATTACATTAAAGATGTTTTAACTAGAACAAGTTTGAGAACAAAAATGTAGTGAAAACAGTTCTTCAAATCTTCAACAAGTTGAGAATGTCAGAGTGTTTTCATAACTGAAAACAACGGTTTATCTTGCCTTTTTGACCGTAAATTCACGCGTAGTTAGCTACCTCGCGAGATCGGGCTTAACTTTGCCGTCGAAAGCTGCAACCAATCACACTGTCCGTAGTTTCTAGACACTCGGCTCGTAGTTCACCGTTCCTTTCGAAATGGCAGACGACTACAGCCGAAATACACTTATCCCAAAACGAAAAAATGAAACTGTTGTTTTGGATAAACCCACATTGTTTTATGTTTTCGGCAATAGCAAATATTTTGCTAGTGAATTGCTTGAGACTACAAAATTGTTGTGACATTTTAAAATCGCATCCTTTGAAGGAAAATCTTTCTTCATTTAAGAAATATTGCGAGATTAAACACAAGAGAATTAAACAAAAACACTTCGTCTCCAACCATTTTTTCAAAACTTTTTACGTACTTTTGTAATTTGAATCTTCTCATTTAATAACTTGAATTTCACAGTGAAAACGTTTGTCAGTCTGTAAACAAACATCTTGAAAGAATGTTTAGCCAGTCAAATGGCCTAGAGAAAACACAGCCTCTTTCTTCTACAAATGTACATTTACCAGAATTGGAATATGTCAATTAAATATGGACCGATGGTGTATTCCTAGGCGCGTAGCCAGCATAATAATTTTTATAATTTTCGGAGGTACGCACAGCAAAGACCAAAGACAAACGGCTGATTACTTTAATTTCAAATTGGCCTGATCCGCTGGATATTTTAATTACATACCTTTTAGCAAAGCACTACATAATAAATCCCTTAGTAACAATTTAATGAACTGTATCTTTGTTATACTTTAAAATGATAGTTTCACTGATAAAGGTTCTTTACGGACGCGATAGCCACCTAGAACATTGGCGCCATACCCGGCCAGCGGAGAGCTTACTTACTTATATTTATCAAATGTCAGAAGGATAATCACACCGTTGTCCTAATCGAGAGAGGACTGGAATTAAATTATCTTCCGAAGAAGTTCGGAAACGAACGTCTGGCACCATTGCTTTGGCGGAAAAAATGGGAATAAGAATGTAGGTATAAAGAAGTTAATCATAACGAACTGTGATCGATCTGTTTTTTTAAAAAAATGTTGAAGAAATGAATGAGGCAATCAAAACTGAACTTACGAATACGAGACTTCCGATCCACTAAAGATTTTTTATTTACAAGGATAAATTTCTCGGATTAGCAACGTTAGGTAATTGTATCATGGTATATATTCCATTCATTCATGGTGTCTGTAAAACCGGGAATCCCTTCCCTCTCTTCCAATTTTGATAGGTTTCTGTGGAAGGGTGCCGATGTCACAGCGGATTTGGACCCCCTGCGTATTTAGAGATCCCGGTCCAAATCCGGTCCATATCCACTTGCGGATTTGGACCCCCCTTCGCAGATTTCGACCCCCCACAAAATATTATATTTCTAACTTTTTCTAGAGAAAAACAAACAAAGAAACAAACAATTTCAAATTTCACGTTTCGTTTTCATTCTAGAGGTAAACAACAAACTTACAACTGCAAGTGAGAACAAGATAACGTCTACGCGTACGTTTTTATTTAAAAATACCTTCTTTAAAAACATACTTTCTGAAAAACTTCTCTAAAAACCCACTTTCTGAATTATTATCACTTTCTACAAGAAAATTATATAAGAAAATTATGCATGGTAGTGTTTTTACTGAGTAAAAATCTGCTAGCGGATATGGACCCCGGGGGTCGAACTCGAATTCTAGGGGGGGGGTCCAAACCCGCTAGGACACCGACAACAACGTTGTTTTGAAGTGGAAAAATAAAGTTATAAAAAAAAAAACTCCCATGGAATCAAATGGATAGGCGTTTTCTGAAAATTCTTTTAAAAAAAAAAAAGATTGCTCACGAAGAACAACTCTATGGCAAATCGTTTCCAGTCCTTGCAATGTTTGCAGTCCAATCCATGGGTGTGACGTCATGCATTTTATTGCAGCGGTGTGGGCAGAGTGTTGTAGGTTATTCTTTATCCGCCATTTTAATCTTGATACGGAAGAAAGTAGAATCTTCTTCCATCCATTTGTACAGATTGAGTAAACTTAACTTTTACCTTTGCTTAGGATTTTTTAACTTTATTGTGACAAATTCAGATAATGGCGGACCAAGAAAAGTTAAATGTTGATAGTATTATTGGACGACTTTTGGAAGGTAGGTATTTTGTAATTTTTTAACTGAATTTATTATAATTGATATTCTACGGTGTTTATCCTGATGCTTTTATTTTATTACCAGTTCGTGGATCAAGACCTGGAAAAAATGTTCAGTTAACAGAAGCAGAAATCAGAGGACTTTGTCTCAAATCGAGAGAAATATTTCTTAGTCAACCCATCCTTCTAGAACTGGAAGCTCCTCTTAAAATATGCGGTAAGTTGTAACCTTTAGAAGTACTACAAAAAAGGACTGCACTTTCTTTACTATTCTTTATTAAAGTTTAGGGTTTTGGTGAATTATATTTTCACATGTTGTTTCAATTGGTTTTGCAGGCGACATTCATGGACAGTATTACGATTTATTACGGTTATTTGAGTATGGAGGTTTCCCACCAGAATCAAATTATCTCTTTCTTGGAGATTATGTCGACAGAGGGAAGCAGTCGCTGGAAACGATATGCTTACTTTTAGCATATAAAATCAAGTACCCTGAGAATTTTTTTCTTTTACGAGGAAATCACGAGTGTGCTAGCATAAACCGTATCTATGGCTTTTACGACGAATGTATGTAAACAGAATTTTTTTGCTATGAACTTCAAATAATTTTTCTACTGTATAACGGTCTTTTTATTTTCAGTTGCTTAAACTTCTGCTGAAAAATATATTTCTTTTGAATCATTCTGAAGGTAAAAGAAGATATAACATTAAGCTTTGGAAGACTTTCACAGACTGCTTCAATTGTCTTCCCGTAGCCGCAATTTTGGACGAAAAGATATTTTGCTGTCATGGAGGTAATATAAAATTGGAGCGTTTACCCAACTTGATCATTGAAGTTGCTTATAGATATTGAGAGGATCTTGTTTCAAATTAGATATTATGTATTTCTTTAGGTTTGTCGCCTGATTTACAGTCGATGGAACAAATTCGACGAATTATGAGACCTACAGATGTTCCCGACCAAGGTACATAAACTCGTATAAATTTGGTACTTTTTCATCGCTGTAAGAATAATAACCTGAATTAGGGCTGAAAAAAGGCTTTCTTATAATTTTGTGTTTACTCCAAATCAAGATGTTGTAATTATGTAAACTTGTCAGAACGCAACGAGAAAACTACGGTACTAAGGAAATGAACTCTTCAACTTTGAGACAGAAAAATGTCGGAAAGTTAAAATATTACAAAATCAAAACCGCCCTGTTATATTTATATATTTTCTATCATAATTCAGAGGAAGTATTATTCCTCCTTTTAATATTTTTCTTGTTGTTTTTGTTAAGATTTCGTAACGTATTTTAACTCCTACTGCGAAGCGTAAATTATTTATGGTTTTTTTTGTCAGAAAAAGAAGTACAAAAACTTCCATGTTCACTTTTGTGTTTACGACAAATTTTTATTGGAATTCGGTGCTTTTGTGACACTAGGTCAGATATCAAAGAAAACAAAATTTAAGTTTAAGGCAGCCAAAAATCCGCGTTAGGAAGCGAAATTACTTTAAGTTAGCGGTTCTAATTATTTTTTGCTAAACGAAAATAATTTTGAATAATTAGGCATCAAGGTGAGTAAAAACTTGCTTTCTTGCAGGCAACATCTGCAAAATTAAAAATACTGGTCTTTGTCGTTGGTTTGGTTTTGTGGTTGAGGCGTGTTGCTTTTACTATAACATGTTCATTCTTTTAGTTGTAATTTTGAGTTATTCATAAAGTCTCCATATTGTAGCATACTATTGTTCTAACATTCACTCTGACCCAGTTTACACTAGCTCAGTAGCTGACGATTCTCAGAGTACTCTGGAATATTCCCAGATCATTTGCAAAGTTGCTTTCACACTACCATACTTTGAGTTGTTCGAGATCACTCGACTACCACTGGATTGCATTCAGTCTTATTTGTTTATTTATTTTATTCTAAGTGTCTCCATGTCTGACAGTCAGTTGGGGTTGCAAAAAAACTCAGTGTCGGACAGTCAGTCTGTGTTGCAAAAAAATTCAGTGTCTGACAGTTGGTTGGGGTTGCAAAAAAACTTGGTGTCCGACAGTGGATAAATTACTTAAGATTATTATTAATATATTTTATATTTTTCAAATTAAAACACAGCAATAATGATTAATTAGAGAAGCAATGCACTGGTAACCGGAATAAAAGTTGTATTGTAAGCTGTATATTTTACTTTTGTCTGATACAGTACAGTCAAAACTGAAAAGTGTTTTATAGTTATATTCTTTTAGTTTCCTAAGTTAATTTGTCATAAAATGTCATTTCTACAACCAATCAGTATCATGATGGATTTTTTTTTTGGAACTTCTACTTCCATCAAAATTTTTTTTTTTTACGTTCGGACACAAAGTATTTTTGAAGTGACTAAGATGTGCAAGCACTGAGAACTGGAGCTCTCATTTTACTATTTGGAAACAAACATAAACTAAAATATCTCAGCATGTGCATTACAAACTTACACACAAACATACATACTTTTATTGTAATATTTTGTTTTGTATATTTAATGTTTCTCTTGTTAAAACAAATGAATGTTGTTTTATATTTAGTCATTGATCAAATGAATCAAATTACATAGCCAGTGTTCTCTGTTCATTTGACTTACATGTTTAACTTACTGTGATTGGTCCATTTAAAAACAAAAGGCCCTATTTTTCTTTGTTATAAAATCTTATGTTACTAAGATCTATCTGGATCATTTTTTTTGTCTTGTTCTTTTACATACTTCTATAATGCTGCTGACCGGCTAGTCTTGCATCTTTGCTTGACATGCTTGTTGGCAACAAGTACACTCCGATAGAGAATTTATTCCATTATCATTTATATACTGTTAAATTTAGATGTCCTTTGGGTAATTTTTTATCTGCTCATTAAATTAAAAAATACTTAAATTCTTTTGTTGTTCTTGATTTGTGCCAAATCTACAGTAATGACATGTTCTTTATTGTTTGAATAAACTGAATTTTTTTTATTGGTAGGGTTGCTGTGTGATCTTTTATGGTCAGATCCAGACAAAGAAGTTCAAGGTTGGGGAGAAAATGATCGTGGTGTTTCATTTACATTTGGAGCTGATATAGTTGCAAAATTCCTTCACAAGCATGACCTTGACCTCATTTGCCGAGCACATCAGGTATAGTTTTCTTTTTATGACAAACTTATAGTGATTCATGAGACTGACAGAGCAGTGACTTGAAACCAGACGAAGTACAAAGGGCAAGTAAGTTTTTCTTGATTGCTGATGTTGCCAAAACAAAATTTGCATTTAGTTAGAAAGTCAGATTTCAGCATAACATGAAATAAAAATCTTTGATTATTATTTAGTAATAAATATTTTGAGCCTTTGAAATTATGTAATTCAATTTTTTTTATTTTGAAGTTCCTTGGACCAAATACTTTGTTTAACCAGACTGTTTACAGAGTTGGGTTAGCATAGTAGTTATGCCATTGTGACCCTGATTCGAGTTTGCATGACAGTTGAGATTTGTCGATCTGGATCTGACTTAAAAGATTTTCTGTGCATGTAGCTTTCAGTAATATAAATTACTTGCTAACCACAGAGTTGAAAATTAATGGGCACACGGTTGCCTGGGGTGACTTAAAATTGGCTCAGTAGCTTGTGGGCAACCATCAATTTCAAGTACAAACACATAATTTTTTATATTTAACCAAGAAAAATAAACAGTAGCAACTTTAAAGTCTATTAAAAGTCATAGAAGTTCTAAGATTTGTAGTATTTTTCTGTAGTTTTGAGAAAACATAAGGAATGATTTGAAAAATTTGCCAGTTTCTGTTCCCTCATCAATTCCTCAGACAACGCCATTTTGTTTTTGGCTTACATAATTTCCCACATTGCCAAGCAGACTGCCAAATGGGAGCTACGTGTTTAACTTAAGTGCCAACAAAAATTAGTATTTTTCTCTTCTTCGTCAATCATGCGACAGCAAGGAAAAAGCAACAAAATATTTCAAAGTTCTTTGCTGGTCAGGCACAGAGACTTGAGCAAGGACCAAAGAAAAAGAAACAGGAAAGGAGAAACAGGAAGAGAGGCAGGCAGTGGCTCCTATTTGATTCTCAAAACAAAGCTATGTTTTGGTCCCCCTGTTGTGAGGCTGCAGTGATAGACACATCAGTTTACTGCCGCGACAATTATGTAACTATAAATCAAGTATTCTTTTTTCTGTTCCTCGGAAAGACATATGTACAAATATCTCTAACAAAACAGTTCGAACACAGTTCATTCAGAACTCTTTTCTTCGTAGCTTTCTAATCGGGTTCAAGTATTCGGGTCAATTCGCATTGTCACAAGTTTAACACACGCTTTCTGCTCCTTGGAAAGCTAAATTTACAAATACCTCTATAGGCTCTAACAAAACTGTTCACGAGTGCACATTTATTGATTTAATTCAAAACTCTTTCCTTAGTCGCTCGCAGAAGTGTTTTATATTTCACAGTGTGTGGAGTGTTTGAGTTTTACTCTACTTTTGCACGTACTTGGGGGAAAGATTGATAACTAGAATTTTAAAAATGCGGGATGCAGACTGCAGGTATTTGCCCAGACGCCGTTCCTGCACAGCATGAAGAATTTCCGGTGTCAGAGTGCTCAACGAAAATTCACTTGTGTTGTCCCCTTTACAAACGTAAAGCTGGAAAAAATGGTATTGACCATATGCATGCAAATGAAGTTTAATCACTGCACTCATTTTATATTAGTAGGAAGTATTGAAATGCATGCTTGCACATGATTTTTACGCGGCAACAAGTCTTAATTTCGCTCAAGCATTTCACAATTGTGTTTACGCTCAGCCAACTGAGCAAGTCATATGTGAACGATTTTTCGAATCGCAAAAAACAACTGTTTTTAATCTTGATATCTCAAGGCTTTGAAAAGAAAATACTTTTGCTTTATTCTGCCATTCAGGTTTTATCATTTCGGCACATTTCTACCAAAAAGCAGCAGAAAATATTGCAAGCTAGTTGGACGCGCCAGCATCTCGCGTGACATCTTGAAACTCCTCAATAAAACGTGAACTTCAGCAAGATCTTTGACGCTTGTTTGAAAAGTTGGAAATTTGGTTTTTACATGACCAATTTTGAGTTTAAAAGTTTAAAGTTTTTATTTTCGCGCATTTAAAAAAACCGAAACAATGATAAAAGTGTTAGTATTAATCATAAACGATATCGAATATACCAACCTCAATCAGTGTCTTGCGGTGCACTGCGTGCATAGTCACGTCTAATTGCCATTTTAATATCAAACATTGCACAATTAACAGCTTTTATTAAATTTCCCTTTATTTACAACTGTATAATCTCTTTCTTGGTTTCTGCTGTAGATCCAGTAAAAGTCAATTCCATAATGCATAAAGAATCAAAGCAAAGCTAAGTTAAGTTAAAAACGGGAAAACAAATAATGTCTTCTGCTCTTTTGTGGTGTTTTGAACGGGAAAAGTTGAGACTGATTTATTAAAATCTATACTTCCAAAATTTCCGGGTCTTTTTTTCTGCTTTTCTCTCAAGCAGGGTCGGTCGGGTCCGTGCTACATACAATTAAACTGGCCTGGCCTAAATGAAAAAATACAAACATGGTAGCTAATGCGATGACAAACTAAAAGGAGAAACTAAAGAATTAAGATAACAGCTGACATGCTCCAGTTGTTTAACTCAACTTTTAACCTCTCAATGTAGCCCTTCCTAATCTTTAACTGAATATAACCTTTAGCAGAGTCCAATATTTTAAAACAGGATAAGTTGCATTTATCATTACAGTCCTTTGAACTGGCAAGATGTTTAAAAATATGTGATTTTTTATCCCTTTATTCCCGTGTGGAAAAAATTATTATAAGTTTAACAATATAACAAATAATAATGTGCATCATGGCATAGTAAGACTCTCTCCATTGTGTTCATCGCGATTGATTGACAAAATGTATGGACAAGCAGTTTGCGCCCACTGATCGGGGCTCCTGTAACAACCAGCAAGAGACTTTCCAACATGTCCTTTCAACATGTCGGTGTTAATGCAACCTGGGTTTAGTGGTACACAAACCAACGGTGCTGGTACCTCAAGAGCTAACACTTTACTGAGCCCTTCGAGGGCAAACTTTGTACAGCTGTAAGGAGCCACTTGAGGTGCCACACTACGTCCATAACCAGACGTTATGTTGACAATTTTTCCTCTCTGCCGTTCAATCATGGTTGGGAGAAACGCTCTAATAACATTT
>JAOTRI020154805.1:0-10025 GCA_028564885.2 Zoanthus sanctaehelenae
GGCGGTGACCACAGAGTTTATCTTCTGGGGAACCCTGTAAGTATTATTTTACTTGTAGCAGTTTAAGCTAGTAAAAACATCATCGTTAAATTTACCAAAGGGGATGTGGAGGGGGGAGTTTGTCACACTTGTGTTGTACTACACACTAAATGTGCTTTATAGACCGCATATACCTGGTAGTCAATTAGTACCGGTATCTCCGGCTATTGGAACATTTGAACTTTTTATTTTTCAGTAGTAAAAAAAATAGTCATAACCAAAAACGCTTTAAGGAGAAATAGATAAAATAAAACTGTATGTTTAGTATTAAGTTATTGGCCGAATAGCACTTTACTCGCGCTCTGGTTGGTTCGTCAAACACCAAAAATCCTAAGCTATTTTGTATTTTTTATTATTTAGGGTAAATTTATGGAATTGCGCCCGTCCTTTCCTCCATTTTAGGGGCTGAATATGTTAATATTATTACTAGCAGTGATCTGCTCTTTATGTGCCTCTCTTTTAGTTGTGTTCAGTTGTTGAGTGACTGGTTTTCTCGACTGATTCCTCCTTCATTTTTTTTACTAACGTTATTATAGTCATTTATAACCACTGTTATCTTTCAGGTCGTATGGTGGTTTGTCTTGGCTGTGATGGTAGTATTTCTGCTCCTTGCAGCTTGTCATGCTATAAGAAAACAGAGAGGCATTATAGACTCACCGCTGGAATCAGGTAATGCAGACACAATTTTGTAGTTTGTTTGCCGATAGCTGCACAATTATGGTAATGTTATGGTTTAGACATTTTGTTGTTAGTTTTGGTTTCACTCAGACGAAGGACTAACGTCCGAAAAGTCAATTAATATTCTCTCTTTTTGTACAGTGCATAATTTAAGTCTTTTTTCTAGGCATTCTCTGTCGTGATCATGGCCCAGTTGTTCAAAAGCCAATTAGCACTAACCCAGGGTTAAATGGTTAACCAACGATCTTGTTTCCAATCAGTTACAAGGAGAGATGAGATGTTAGGTGTAATTTTGGGATTAACAAGAGTTTTCCTAGAAATATCCAATCAGTATTCATAAATACCCGTTTACCTTTTCTTAAAGAAGAAATTCCTGTTTGAATTTTTGCTTAACCCAGGGTTAAACTTAACCTGCCTTTGAACATCTGGGCTCTGATGATTTACAATCATGTTCTCAATTTATGTTATTATAGCCCATTCCACGCCAGTGGAAGCCAGCACCAATAACACGCGAAAAACAGTTAATTTTCAGAGTATTGAAGGATATCACCAAGAGACTGTTTTCCTGTAACAGCCGGATATGCTAAAGAATTGATTTAGTGATAAATATGTAAATTATAGATAGTATAAAAAAGAGACAATACTTACTGACGTTTTGGACGTTAGTCCTTCGTCAGAGTAAAACAGAAAGAGAAAGGAAAATTGGTGAGTTTATATAGGCAGGGAGAAATGTAAGTAACCAATAGAAACACGGTAGCCATACGATGAGAAAAAAAAACATAAAAATGAATAAATGAGAAAAAGTGAAGCGTTTATTCATCCCATTCTTCGATTAGGTACACTTAATTCCCAATGGGATGAATGAACGCTTCAATTGTAGCATTCAACATGCTTTTACAACTACAAAACGCAATGTATGATTTTCAGTTTATGTAATTGCTTACCTTTCACCATGCAGTTGTATTCACAAATTTATATTTATCTCGTCTACCGATACGGTATAGTTGCTGTCACTTTATAGTCAAATATTGTTTTTAGCCCTTCAGATATTTTACAGAGTACATTTATTGACGTTAAATTCAACCACTTAGCTCGACCACAAATATAAAACACTAGAAATTAATGACAAGGGTCATTATTGACCTTTTCCATAAAAAAACTTTTGGTTTCCTTTGAAAAAAAAAGAAAACAAATATCAGTGCTTTTCCGTGAAGGAAAACCGAGAGTTTTCTGATGAAAAAGGTCAATAATGATCCTCGGTCATTAATTTGTAGTGCTTTCCACCACAAATTCCAAGATGGCTGAAACGTTAAGCCCTGCAAGATTTCCGCCCTAAAAAAAACAGTCACCTGTGAGAAGGCTACTAACGTACTTATCATCGCATTTGGTGCTTGGACTGACAAAAAAATTGGCGTTTTTGTTTCATTTGTTTTTTTTATCTGTTTGTCCACAGCTCGGCGAAACAACATGGTGTCCAGTGCAGGGTGGCTTCTGATTGGCTGGGCCTTGCACTACTTTCCATTTTATTGCATGGGCCGAGTTCTGTATTTTCATCATTATTTCCCCGCCTTTCTGTTCACAGCCATGGCTTCAGGTCAGTCTGATGGCGTTACAGTTTGTTTTGCTTTGCTTTCTTCTAATGTTTCGTATCATTGTATTTTGTTTTATTGTGTTTTTTATTCTATTAATTATTCTCTATTCTATCTCGTTATAACATCATCTGCTCCTCCTCGTTTTGTGTCGCTCTGAACGGTTTTACTTTGCCTCTGTTTTCATTGTTGTTTACCATTAGCTCGTGGAGAGCTATCGGGATAGTTTAAGAATTACGATGTCAGGCGTAAGCAATAGAAAGTTTGTAATCGATTTCCGATCGTCTAAGGTTCGGTAGGCGCATTCATGCATCCGTTAAATGGTCGTTAAGAATGCTCATATTCGACTACCAATGACAGACGTCAATATGTCACGTGATACATCGGTGTTCGGTACATGACTTCGGTAAATCAGAACATGTGGTTGATCACATGTACAGTATATTAATCAATGAACAACAGTCAAAATATAACAGCTCCCTGACACAGTATCTTACTTACTCACGAGCTTACCACAGGATACCTTTGATTATTGTTAGTATATATACAACAGCTCCCTGACACAGTATCTTACTTACTCCACGAGCATACCACAGGATACCTATGGTTTTGTTGTTGTTTTTCTTCTAGACCGGGCGGACATGGTTGGCGCAGTTGGTAAAATCTCTGCTTTCCAACCACGAGGTCCCGAGTTTGATCCCGGCACTTTGCCGAGATTTGAATTTTTGTGCGGCCTACTCTTCCGCCTAAGCCAACTCGGCTTTCCATCCTCCCGGGGTAGGTAAATGAGTACCAGCGTCTGCTGGGAGCTAACCTGCGATGGATTAGCTTCCCGTCCAGGGGGAGTTAAAGACTCTCATCCGCTTAACACTACAGAAACCGGAGATAAGCGCCGGCTCCATGGGCGACTAGGCGCGAAAGGATTTAGCTAATTTCATTTATAGTCAAATGTTAATTGATACCGAGGTAGATCATTCATAGTCATATGTTAATCAGTGATACCAAGCTAGCCATTCATAACCATATATATTATATTATATCTAAGTGACTTGTGAGACCAAAGAAAGATTTAAATTATTACTCAATTGACACGATGAATAACAATCTATTTCATAGATATATAATTGTTACTCGACTTTATCGTAGAGTGACTAAAATTAACTTTCAACGTTTAAGATAATGCTTGCGTTAAACGCTTAATCTGATGCTAGAGCGTCAGATATAACAAGTAAAAACTCGTTTTATATACTTTTAAACAATTGCACCGAAGCATTTCTTGTTTTTAAACGTTTTTAGCGCCTTCATGTACAATGAGTGTCGTATAATAATGAACTCCACGCAAGTAAGGTTCTTCGTTATCAAAAGTACATATCATTCATATCAAAATAAAACTGAAAGGATTTTAACCAGCATTTCTGCTGTTATCGTTGATTTTATCAAAGTGTCAATAGTTCTCTAGTCTTTGCCTTTTTTCTCAAAGTCAAAGGATTTGAATAGGTTATTTTTCAACCTCACTAACTGCGAATCTCAATTATGCATGTAAAACGTTCAGTCTGAGAATTAAGTTTTTGTTTATTCATGTGCAAAATCCATTACTTAGTGAGTGTTAACCAAATACAAAGTACAAGATTGTCTCAGTACATGTCAGCATTACATAGCTATTAAGGTATTTATTGAAAGAATATCGAAAAGTTTGCTTCATCATTCATAATGATCTCAATTTTAGCACCTTCCCATGTCAATTTGACTCTTTTTCTCTATCAACAAGAAGATCTATTTTTTCATTTTCTCTTTATTCAACTTATTTTTGATTCGTGCACGACTGCATCCCATCGCCAACAATAGACTGAATAGTTCTTTTCATTTGTGAGAAACATTTTCTCAGTTTAATCCTTTGGATCTTAAACCGACAGGCTATTACAATAGTGATTAATGGTCGTCATTTTTCGGTCCGTTAAAGATAGTTTGTAATTACAGTGCTACAATTGGCAGACAGAGCGACGCGAGGCTCTTCCCTGAAGCAAGGAACAACACGGGCTTGACAAAGTTAAATCAGTTTCTGCTCTCACGAAAGCTAATACTCGAAACTTCAACTTTTTATTCTGCATAAAAGATGGTCATACCTCTAGTGTAGCGTAGACTGAATCAGTTGTCTTATGTTCTTGTGATAATTTTACATCGCAAAGTTTGTAAAGAAAAACAGATAACGAATAAGCAAAGGCAAATAGCTTAAATATATGCTGTGTCGGTGTTTCTACAAATACAGATTTTCAAATGGATAAATTTTACACCGTAGTGAAAAATATGTTTCGTTGACATTCACTTCTCCGAAGAACTCCAATCCGAAATGTCACTTAACCTTTCGAGTCCTAGTTGAATTATTTAGTTCTTCCAACTTGAGTCCATACTTTTCATTGAACAAGTTTGAGAGAATTTCACTTTTAATCTTCAAAAGTTTGCTTTGTTTGATCAATTCTCATTTTCTCATTACCAAATGTTTTATTTTGAGAAGTCGATTGTTGATAAGTGATTGAGTTGAGAGTGAAACTGAATGGGTTAAATCAATAAATGTTTATTTTTGACATTACGGAGTAAAACTTATTCGTTTACAAAACTACATAGTTTTGATGTTAGAACATTGTACTAATCAAAGCAAATTAATTTATAGCTGGAATGAATATTTGCGGCTCTCCTTAAGTATTTTCCCTATAGGCTATAATATTTTGTACGTTTATCTACGGATTATTGACACAAAAGTAGTGCCGAGTTTTTTGGCTGTTTGTGGGAATTGTCTAGGATAATTAAATAGAATTTAATAATGGAGTGCAGTTGAAAACGAAATGCAGCAATTGGAGCGCAAAACGTTTAGAACCAACAAGCATGTTCTATATTCTAAGAGTAAAGATTAATATACAAAAACATGCTATTATTCTTAATTGCCTTTTATAGCAAGGGTCCGCCTATACTTTTGTAGACAAAAATGTTTCGTTTCCTGACTTTACAATTTATTTAAGCTAGCATTTCCTGCCTTTAATTAGCATCTACTTGTTTACTACGCTCGATGTTAGGCGGAATACAAAGCCCAGGATGAGAACTAATATCTAAATCCGGCAATATCTTCATGTTTATAGAAACTTGTTTGAAATACTGCATTTTAGGATTAATGCTTAATTTCGTAAGTTATTCAAAAATATATTCCAGCTAAATTAGTTTTACTTGCTTGAAAATAATTACACGTTGATTTATCAAACGCAGCCAATCTATTCGTTCAATTGGAAGTTTGTTTCATTGTAAAGATGAAAGTTGTGACACCGGACAGCTGTTAATATAGTTGGCTTTGGGTTTAAGAAAAATGTGAATGCAGCAGAACGTTCCTGCTGTTAATGGCAATAAAAACAACCCTTTGCTCATTCAGGAATAAGACTATAATTTTTTCTGATGTATCATAATGAATCACCAACTCTAATTTGTCCTCTATAATATATGTAACGTAAATTGGGCCCCAGATTATAGACTTATGGATTCAACTGATTGGATTCTGGAAATTGAATTTTACATGCCGTGTTTTAGTTTTTAAACACGTTATTCAGAGTCAAACTTTTCTGTCGTATTAATAATCTCGCATTATATAGTTTTTGCATGAAACCAACGGCTTCTAAAAGTATCTTCGGGGTTTTTTCTCGCCAGTATCAGTATTTTTTCGTTTAGACATTTTTTAAATATAACTTAACTATAGCTTTGTATAGCCTGTGAAAAGATATGAAGTAAATGTAATGAAAATACCAACATTGTTCTCTAAAAATTGGATGTCGCGTTTGACTAAAGATTCAGACGCCAGTATTTAATCACGTGACAAAAGATATGCTTCGTTCAGCAGTCAATACCTGCCGCCGTTAAATGGCTTGGTTAAATGTTAATTATTTGATGTTTATAAGTCGTTTGTTTTATAATTATCTCGCTGCTTGTTGTATTTTTATACATTAACATCAAAAAACTTTCGAACAAAAATATTTCGGACAATTTAATTTCGGGCAAATTTATTTCTTATTTTAGTAAGAATGGTTTGTTACTGTCCTTAAAATATAATTCGATGGTTTATATCCTATCGAAAAAATTTTGCGACGGATTAATATTCCGATAAAATGTTTGTCCGAAATTAAATTCATCCGAATTTTTTTCATGTTAACTGTATACGGTTATCAACACCGCGACACGATTCGACATATATAGTTATTCCATTTTCTCATATATCTATCGGAACGTAAATGTTTTTGGCCAGACGTTTGAAGTCATTAATTTATTTGTAGAGCTGCACGCCATTTATGTATCCTGCTGAAAAATAGTATTTTTTTCAATATATTCAGTGCAGCAGTATTTTAGTTATGATTTTTGTTAATATACTGTTGAAGCTAACCTACGATGGATTGTCGTTTCTCCCTAAATTTATGAAATCCGTTTGAGGGAAGGTAAAAGGGGGCGGGTGGAGTTACGTCAGATAAACCATATTTTGCTACGAATACAAAATTTGAGATGATTTTGGCTAAAGACGATGTAAGTGGTGCATCGTGCTGCGAGGACTTCTAAACACCACAAACACCGAATACTGATGATCGCCGGTCTCATGAAACACTGTTTAGACTTGTATTAGAGTTCTCGCCAGATTTTTTAACTTTTGCCGCCTGTAAGTGTTAAGAATTGACCCATTCGTAAAACACTATTCCTTCTTTCACGACACATTCCTGTGCGAAAGCCAAGATAGCGGGGCGTTTTGCAGCATCTCTGTGCTTTGAAAGCTTTGTCTACAAAGTCCCACTCCCATGCAGTCGTTCTAAACACCCCATACACACACCCACATTGAACTTCGTGATGCTAAATTTTAAAAGGTTCATAAAAAGCAAATTATTAACGCCTGTTGTTGTGTTTTGTTTTACAGGGAGTCTAAAAAATACTTTATTTAGTTAAACTGAAGACAGCTGCAAGTTCAGTGTGGAAAAATGTTCTAAGAACCATGATGAGGTTTTTAAATATATTTAACAGATCTCTTAAGTTGTTGTATATAGCGTAAGTTAACAAATGTTTTTACTGTTGTATTCACTCTGATGAGGAGATAATTGTTGCGCAATTGATAATAGTCCTTTATTCTCTAAGATTTTGCTGGTTTTAAACCACATCAGATTGAAAACATCTGTTAGTATGCGATATCGAATATTTTATTGACCCAAAAAAAGGATTTTCTATGAAGAAGTTTAAGGTACGAGTGTAAATATACTATATAGAGCCATAATTTGCTTGGCAGACCTATTTTCGATATTATGTTTGGAGAATATTTTCGTATCCGTTTGCCCGAAGTAATTTGGTATTAATGACCGACAAAGTACCGCTTTTACGATTCACTACATTCATAGGATTTCAATAGCGTCTTAATCCAACGGAATCAACAAATTTTGGATATTGAAATTCACAGACATTAGAGTTTTTTACAAACATTTTTGTAATATTTTATGATAAATTGTAGAAAGACATTGTAATTTATTTATTGTACAATGTTAGATTTGTAACTCCAAGTTAAGCAGCAATTTTTAAATAAATACTCTTTCAGAGAAATATTTCCCTGAATTTGGTTTTTGTATACCAATATTTGTTGTAATTTATTTGTTTTATGATAACCAATAATTGTTGCGTTTATTGAACACCCTTTCGTTTGCTCCTACACCTTTGTTTGTTAGTTTTATCTTTTAGAATGGTTTGATTCTTTTTAAGAAAAGCTTGTCCTTTCCATTTAAGGCCATCTCTCTATCCCGCTAAATTTTGGTGGATAGTGTAGGAGTTAAAAGAAGTATTTGAGTGGGAAGAATTTTGAGGATAATCGCCAAACCGTCCCTCGGACCATGCCAAACTGTAACTTTTGCTAGAAGACGGATTGGCAATGTGCTATCAATTATCAACTCCAAAATTACTTTTTAAACCTCACTAAAACTCCCCTAAAATCAAATTTCTCTTTAAAAAAAACACATTTACAAACATTATCTTCTCCCTAAAATCTCATCCAAAAACTCTTAAAATATTTAAGAGGCTTCCTTTTTACTGAGTCTGTGAAGTGATTATCGGTGTTTTCGCATTTCAAAATAATGACGAAGATATAGTCAACAATATAACTAAAGGCTACGAAAAGTGTTAGGGGAGAGAGAGTGGCGTTAGGGTAGAGAGTGGCCTTAGGGTAGAGTGGCGTTAGGGTAGAGAGTGGCGTTAGGGGGGAGAGTGGCGTTAGGGGGGAGAGTGGCGTAAGGGTAGAGAATGGCGTTAGGGGAGAGAGTGGCGTTAGGGGAGAGAGAGTGGCGTTAGGGGGGAGAGAGTGGCGTTAGGGTAGAAAGTGGCGTTAGGGGGAGAGAGTGGCGTTAAAGAAGTTAGAAACTTTGTTAGGAAATTTGTCAGAAGAGACCTCCAGGGTTTTCGGATGGGTGCATGGCCCAGCCACAATTGTTTTTTATGTATATCAATTTTAAAATAATTAGTAAAAGAAATGTGTCATAAATAAGGAAAAAGAAACAAACAAGAGACACAGCCCTATACTTATTTACAGTTTCAACCTAACAGTAAAACTTAATTTCAAAAAAACATATAATGCTAGGAAAAAAACTCTTAATTTTACAAAATTATACTATATTTAGCGTTTTTATGGCAGCTAGGAATCTTACCGGCTATCCCAAGAATTATTCTACAGCCCTAGAAATCCTTGAAAAATTCTAAAACCAAAAAAAAAATCTAAATACCCCTTGGGAAATATAGGGAAAACCCTTTTTTAAAAAGTCTTATAATCGAGATTGACCCGTTTCACATATGCATAATTGTGACCGTCGGACGCTACCACAAAAAGGCTTATTCTCGGAATATGAACCCGTGAAGTTTTTTCTTTGTTCTGCTACTATTATGTTCGTTCTATCTATTGTTTTGACTTCATTGTTTTTATTGTACTACGTCATTCGTGAACTTTGCTGGTTCTAACACCGAGGTAAACCCCCCAAAAACAACACACCAGTAATGTGGTTAGCATTTTTGCCTTTGAATTCTTTGTCATTAAACAACATATTACAAAGCATAGCTTAGTGGACATACTTTAGTTTTGGTCGAAATCGCGTCATGAGTGACCTGGAAAATCCTTAATACACCAGTCAAAGTTTGCCGCAACCGCCTTACCCCTTCCCCGGGATAGTAGGAATTTGGTTGGTCATTCGTACATTTTGTGCGTTTTCTTATTCTTGTACGATGAAATGGGACATTTGGTGGTGAATAATTTATGTTTTTAAAGAATTCTATATGAAAAGTGTTATTACATATATAATAGAAGCTATTATAAAATAACTAAGATAGTACTCGCGCTCTGATTGGTCGAGGTGCGTGTTTGCATGAGAGTATATAAACATGGTTGAGGAAGTTGTTTTATAAGAGCAATAGAAATCTTTTTTCCTGTGTTTGCATAGCCTGATATAAACACTCGAGGGGTTGGGAGAATTCTCGACAGTTATGAAAACCCTCGACTTCGTCTCGGGTTTGCATAATTGTCTCGAACACGGAAAATGTTTTCTATTGCATAATTAAGATCTCTGCTATCCAACCACAAGGCCCCCAGTTTAATCCCCAGCATTTTGCCGAGATTCGAATATTTGTGTGACCTTCTTTTCCGCCTAAGCCAACTCAGCTTTCCATCCTTCCGGGGTAGGT
>JAOTRI020154815.1:0-10024 GCA_028564885.2 Zoanthus sanctaehelenae
GAATTAGTCACGCTATATATATCCGAGCAAATAGAGTTTCTCTAGAACTGAGAAGTAGCAGAAGAAGAAACATAAGTTTTCGGATTGTGGCTAGTTGACAAATCGCGTACCTTGAGCTCCCGAGCTGCTGTTATCTCCTACGTTAATTGTAAATAAACTACGTTGTGTTTTGGAATCCCGTTGTCTTCGCGTTGTGCACTCAAGAATACAACAGATTGCTAAGTTGCAAAACTACCAACTTAATTTTTCCATTGACAGGAATGTACCACCTGTTGCTCAGCCTTTGCGTAGAGTGCCATATCACTTGCGTGATATATCATGTAAGAAACTTGATGAGCTTGTTGCATTGGACATCATCGAGAAGGGCAATGGACCAGGTTCTTGGGCTTCACCTGTTATAGTTATACCCAAGTCTTCTAGTGAAGATATAAGATTATGTATTCATATGCGGCAAGCAAATTTAGCAGTTAAGCGTGAGCGATATCTAATTCCCACAGTTGACGAAGTTTTGAAGATTTAAATTAAAGCAAGTTTTTCAGTAAGCTAGATCTAAATTCAGCGCTTACCAGCAAATTGAACAAGCGCCTGATTCAAGAGACATTACAACGTTTTCAAATCATCAATGCCTATATCGCTATAAGCGTTCAATGCTTGGTGTTAGCTGTGCCCCTGAAATGTATCAAAAAATTTTGCAGCAAGTCCTGCAAGGATGCAAAGGTGCTCATAATATTATGGATGACATTGTTATTCATGCTCCAACAGAAGAAGAACATTATAGACGGTTTGAGAAAGTTTTAACTGAGAAAGGTTTCACTTTCAAACGAGAAAAGTGCATATTCAAAATGTCTCACCTAGAATTTATGGGTCATGTGTCATCAGCCGATGGGATTGGGCCTGCGGAAGTCAAAATAAAGGCAGTTCTCGAGGATCGCAGACCTAGAAATGCAATTGAAATCCGCAGTTTCTTAGGGCTAGTTAATTTTACAGCTCGATTTATTCCAGATCTTGCCACAGTGTCTGTACCATTGCGTAAGCTCACAAAATCAAAAGAATCATTCACTTTGGGCTATTTTGATAAAGCTGCACCGACTACTGTCATTGCTGATTCTAGTCGAATGGGAATGGGCGCTGTGTTAGTTCAGGCACAAGACAAAGAAGCAAGAGTTATTAGCTATGCAAACAAAAGCTTAAGTGAAATAGAGTGTAGATATTCGCAAACATAGAAGGAGGCCATTGCAATTGTATGGGCTTGTGAACGATTTCATGTGTATCAGAGTTTGAGTTAGTCGCCGACCATAAGCCATTAGAATGTAAATTTTCTTTTAAGTCAAAGACATGTGCTAGGATATAGAGATGGTTGCTGAGGATACAGCCCTATAAGTTCACTGTTAAGAATGTAGCTGGACCCAAAAACAATGCAGATTCGTTGTCATGACTTTTGAAACTGCAGTTAGTCTCAAATAGCGAGACGGAAGAGTACGTCAAATTTGTTACTAAAGAAGCAACACCTGTTACGACGATAACCCGTGATGTTGAAAGAGTATTAGAAGGGGGCCCAGAACTGCAAAGTTTACGGAAGTAATTTCTAACAGGCAACTGGAATCAGTGTGAGTTTAAGGATCGAGTACTTACCTGAACGAAATGAACTTTTTTCAGTTGGATAACTTGTTCTGCGAAGAACATGTCTACAGAAAAGATACTAGAAAGAAGTGAATGTTAAGTGAGCAAGTTCTAACCGGCATGTAAAGACCCAACCAGAGAAGAGGTAAAATGTACGATAGGTGTGTCCCTTGAGGAAGCAGTAAAAACGGCCACGAGGAATCATGTGCACACATTTAACGGAGAGGTAAGAAAGCAAAGTGAAGAAGGTGCGATCGGTAATAAATTGACTGGAGCCATGGTGAAGGTGTATATAATCAGATGAACAAGACATTATAAGTGTAACCTACCTCAAGCCTCAGACGATATCAATTACTTCGAGTTATAAGTACGTAAATACTACTTCAACGACATAAATTTGGTAACGGAAGCCTCTATAATCTATTATAATGTATATTATTTATTAGCTTATTTGTTGATAAAAAAAAATGATGAGGGAGTCATCAACGGGATTCGAACCCGCAACCTTCTGATCAGAATTTTTACTGAGCATTCAACTCGAGTAACACTTTCTTTCTATCTTTATACCGAGTTGCATACTTCTATATATCATTCGAAAAGGTATTAAAATATTTGCTATTACGTGTTTTAGAGTCTATACCAATCGTGGAAGGTGAAAGTCATCTGCATGCCGTGTACCATAACTATGTATTTGCTAATTTTCTGAAAAGATGTCTGACATATAACAAATAGCATATAATCCAATATATGTGGGTTCATTAAAATGGAAGTGGACTATCCGAGTCGACACCAGTCAGGGTGGATGCCAATCATAGACCTCATGGTACAAACTGCTGAAGAAAAGTTTGCAGACTTTAGATTTTATAAAAATCCATTGGCCCCACCCACAACAATACTTAGCGGCATTAGCAGACTTAGGAACACCAGACCACGCTTACACACAAAGAGAAGACATCAATTTATGGAGGGCTGGGCAGAGGTGATGAAGGTGTTCGGGTACACAGAGGACCATACAATGCGCTGTCGTAAGATATGAAAGAATGGTAGAAAGAGATGCCAAAGGCCAGACCCCACTTTACAGATCACGTCTTTCGAATAAAGAAAAGGGGAGGAAGAAGAAGTTGATGATGAAGGTAGCCTTGGAACGTCCCAGGACACAGTGATTTTTGTACCAACTACGCCCAATGGAGAACTTCCAATGAAAGTCAGAAAAGTGGTACAAGAAGAAGGAAGACAAATTGACGTCCAAGTGAGGGTAGTGGAAACAGTAGAAACATCCTTACGGCAGAAACTTGTGAGGACAGGCCTGGCTGCTAACAAACCATGCAGCAACAGGATTGCCTACTAAGCATTACAGGAGAAAGGAACTCTAGCACCTCCCATAATAGAATTGGAAACTTTGCAAAAGCTCATGTAAACTATGTGAGAGGAACACCCTCAGAGCAGTATAATAGTACAATGGACCGGAGAGATTAGATTCTCAGCATATATGGGAACACAAGAACATGGGAAAAAGATTTAGAAACAGGGCAGCAACAAAACATTTTCTAAACACCTAGCCGCAGTACACCAGGAAAACAAAGGCAATACAGAGTGCTACAGATCTCAGGTAGTGAAGACCTATGCTAAGCCCTTATAGCGCCAGGTTGCAGAGACGGTGACCACAATATAAGTTTCTTGCTGTGTACTTTACAATAGCTTTTTTCTTGTATTTTGGTGCTCTAATTTCAACTACAATTTTGCTTTGTTATTGATACAAGTCGTCTTACACCTGTTCCATTTCCCGCGGGTGTTCTTTTATGCAGTTCCTTTTGATCTACAGCCTTTTTTTTCTGACAATTTTTTTTTTGCATTTTAACATTACTGTAACTTTATGCATTCTTATTCTATACATTGTTATTCATTCAATGTTTTTTTTATCTACTGAAGAGTGCGCTGCGCTCCGAAAATGTTTTATATTTATTAGATTGTTACTGGTTTTAAACAATTAACATCTCAATGAAATAATGGGTAATTCTTTATTTTTGTTTTTTTTTTGCAGTGTTTTTGTGTATTATTTTTTGTTCTAAATCTAGCCAGTGCAAGATGAAATTTAAAGAAACGTCCAATTAAATGATCATCTTGCTAAAATGTGATATTAAAATGTTTTTCATTATTATTGTTATTATTGTTAAAACTAAGGTATATATATCGATGATGATGATCACTTGATCGAAAACGTTTGCTTTTATAAAAAAAATTAACATCGATATATATACCTTAGTTTTAACATTTTAATAATATTGGCGAAGATGACTCATTGTTATTATTATAATTGTTATTATTATTTTTGTTATTATTAGTGTTATAATTGTTATTGTTATCATTATTAATACATAACATACAAAGCAATATTAGTGACCTCTTCATAACAATACCTTGTACTACAAGTGTTATTTCTTGTTCAATTGGCCTTGTAGTTACTTTGTTTGTAGCATTACAGATATAAATTCCAGCATCTGTCGTCTGAACTCGGGGTATTGTAAATGTACTAGTTACATATTCACCATCATTTGTGTTATTGCTAGTAACTCGTCCTATCAAACGCTCTCCATCTCGCTTCCTCTTCCACATGATTGTTGGTCTTGGGATACCTCGCGCAGTGCACGAGATTCGTTTTCCTCGATTCTGAATTGCAGTAACTATGATTGGTCGAGTTATCATTTGTGTTGGTTCTGGTTATAGGATATGAAAACAGAAGAAAGGTTTTTTTATTCAATAGTCACATTATCAGACTTATACTGGACCTATAGAGAACAGTCCTAGCAATATTTCTCCATGTTACCTAATGACAATACCTTGCACTATAAGTGTTATTTCTTGTGAAATCGGCTTCGCTTTTAATTTAGTTACAGTGAAACAACAATGAAGTAAAGCAGGCCAATATATAACCAAGAAGAAAAAAAATAATCTGTTTTGTTTCTCAAAGGTCAGTGCTCAAAGGGGAATTAAAAGGAGTTTCAGCAACTGAAGCTAAAAATTATCCATTAATAATAGATGAAATATAATTAATTGAATAGTTATGTTTAAGTACAGCATTAAGATGCTTGAATACCTTGCACTACAAGTGTGACTTCTATCTCTTTTCTGATCGCTTTCGTATTTTCTCCGTTTGTAGCAGTGCATATATAGCCACCAGCATCTCTGGTTTGTACATGGGATATTGTAATTGTACTAGTTACATATTCAAAAACTCTAGTGTTTAAGCGCTTAACTCTTCCCGTTAGACGTTGTCCATCCCTCTTTCTTTTCCAGGTAATTGTTGGTCTCGGGATACCTCGCGCTGTGCAAGGGATTTCTACTCTTTCATTCTGGATTGTTTTAATAACAGTGCGTGTACGAGTTATCATTGCTGTTGGTACTGTTAACAATAAACAAAACGGGTTGTGCGGACTTGCTACACAATCTTGTATAAGCTGTCAGGTTTAAAATATTATTGAAGCAAGAAATGATTCTTTGGTTGAACGAAATAAAATATTTCGTCAGTGCTATGTCTAAATGTCAGTAGTACAACCAAATCCCACATATGCTGTCCCAGTACAAATTATAAGTTGGTCGCATAATAAGAAATCTTATACTCCAAAAACAAAATAACTACTACAATTAAAAATTATTTAATGAGGTTGAGCATTCTTACGATAATTATAAAGGCCAAAGTTTGAGTTTTCTGCAGAAGCCGAACGCTGAGGCGGATAACACAAACTGAGGTCTTGATAATTATCGCTACTATGCGAAAACCGAAACCATTAATTGTCTTTTTATGCATATTCCTGAGTTGTATTTGCGACTCCGCCATGACGAAACTGACTTAACTTCTAGTTGGTGTGTTAGTTGACGTCACTTCTGCATGCCTAAAAGTATTGTCTGTAGATATGACGTCACTTTTACAAATTTAAAATCTGTTTTCTGCAGGTATGACGTAGGAGAGACAGAGCAAGCAAGAATTAACTGCGCGCTTATAGCCAATCAAAATCGGGATTTTGACACCAATGTATAACAATGTTTCTTAAAAGACAGTGATCAAAGGGAAATTAAAAGTTATTGCAACTTGCGATACTAAAAGTTATCCATTAGAAGCAGACAAAAATGATTAACTATACTTGTGACATGAATACCTTGTACTACAAGTGTTATTTCAATTTCTCTTCTGATCACTTTCGTATTTACTCTATTAGTAGCAGTACAGATATAGACTCCAGCATTTCTCGCCTCGACCCGGGATATTGTCATTGTAATAGTCACACGATCTCTTGTGTTTCCAATATTGGGTCGTCCACTCAGACGTTGTCCGCCCCGCTTTCTTTTCCAGGTAATTGTTGGTCTCGGGATACCTCGCGCTGTGCAAGGGATTTCTATTCTTTGATTTTGGATCGTTTTAACAGTGCGTGTACGAGTTATCATTGCTGTTGGTACTGTTAACAATAAAGAAAACGAATTGTGAAAACTTGCTACACACAATATGACAATAATCTTGTCAAAGTTATCAGTTTTACAATATTATAAAAGCTAGAAATGGTTCATTGATTGAACGATATAAAAAATTTCGTCAGTGCTATGTCCGATATCAGTAGTAAATCCAAATCCCACAAATGCTGTCCCGGTAAAAATTATAAGTTTGTCGTATATAAAAAAATCTTTTACTCCAACCATAGAATAATTTTTACAATGTTTCTTAAAGGACAGTGCTGAAAGGGGAATTAAAAGTTATTGCTACTTCTGATATTAAAAATTGGTTAATTGATTAATTGATTAAAAATATACACGAAAAAATTACTCGATTCTAATTGGCTGAGAATAGAGTGCAGCTCTTCTGTAATACGAGTACAAAATGTGTAATACAAGTGCAAAATGTGTAACACGAGGGCAGGCTACAAATGTTTTTCTATTGGTTAAGAAACATCATAATTTTGAAGGAACCAATCAAATCGTAGCAACATGTTCGAGTTGATAACGCGTACACAAGAGTTTCTAGCAAAAATAATTTCTAAGTTAAAATGGCGGGAAATAGAGTGCTCCTTTAGTGGATTTTCTGAGCTACAAACTTGCTCTAAAGATAGATAGTTTATTCAATGATCTTTGCAACCAAAGAGTTGAATTACGACTATTTTACAAATATGGTATAACAAAGTACTAAGACTAAATATAAAAATCTGAAAATACATTAAAAGGGGACTATTTGCAAATAAAAATATTGATAAGGATATATATCTGCTTCTAGAAATACTGGTCTATGTTATAAATCGCGAAAGACAAGTTTTAACAATAAAACTATTGCCGAAGCGGTTAGTCTTAAATTTGGGGACGCAAAAAAGGCGTTGTCTTCTAAGGGATATATTCACATTATTAACTGGTGGTAAGGGATCATGGAGTTTACTGCCCTTGTCGCATATTGCCTTATCAGAAAGCCTGTCGGTTAATGATTGTCTGCGTATACTGCTAAATAAGTGAGACCTGCCTTATCTAAAGCATCTTCATACGAGGTATAAGGGTAAATTATGAGTAATGCACAACTTTGCACCTGTTCTAACGATTTAGATAGATACAAGGGAAGGCTGTCATGGTAAACAGGGTATGCGTATTCCGTGATTGGTCTAACACAAGTACGAAAAAAACTAACAAGATCAGACGTGCCTAATCCTGAATATTTTAGTTGACGGAGACCGAAAATGCGTTGCTTACACTTATTAATGATAAAATCAACATGGACATTCCACTTTAAATCGCATGAAATATGGAGCCCTAAGATTTTTGCATACGGCACTACTTCAATTTCTCTCTCGTTAACAACTATCGGATTTAAATTAGTGTCCGTGGTGCTAAAGCTAGTCCTCATCTCCTTGCACTTGGACTCGTTGAGCTAAAACTTGTCTGCGACAGCACTGTTGGCAAAGGAGTCCACAGCTGACTGGATGCTGAAAGTTGCTGACTTAGGAAGGTTTCTGATATAGTCGTGTCATCCACATACTTCCACAGTTCGGTGTTGGCGATGTCAAGGTCATTTATCATCACAATGAAAAGCAAGGGACCCAATAAAGATAAAAAAAAATATCCGTCTCACATCGTCTATACGACACGTGCAACTGCGGATCAGATTATGTCGGTGAAACGTCAAGAAATCTTGAAGAACGAATTAACGAACATAAGGAAACAATCAGGTTATCTGAACAAGCCCGAAATCTAGTCTTATTTTAAATCCAAGCCACTCGTTTTTCTGGAAAGTTATCGCTCCTGCCCTTTCCTGGACTATAAGCCGTAACATTGAATCTTTAATCATTGCGGCCAAGTTCAGTTTCAATTTGAATAAACAAGTTGAAGCCTTTTCTTTGTCTCTATTCCCCTCGGGGAAAACTAAACATCTATTAACTGTATATAACTGTGTTATGTTCTAATTTTAACCTGAAGATGACTTAGAAGTGGAAAATGTTTGTTTTAACTTTTAAACTTTTTAAACACTTTACCATTTTAATATTTTATATTCTTTTTTTCAATTTTAGGTTTTGATTGCTGGTGTTGCTCCATTAATGATTTCCTTACCTAAAGTGATTTGCAGAATATCTGCACAAAAAACCAACGGAATCATGCATCCGGGAGCGTCATATGTTCTTGTTTCTTGCCTATACAGCTCTACGGCTATTGTATTTCGAGTGATGCAAGCTGAACTAACAAACTTTGGTTATTTTATCCTGTTGGGTTTAGGACATGCCCTAATTGATCTAATCGAGAGACAGACTATAACCATGCGCGATCACGTCTGGCAATATTTGTTTCGTTGTATTCGCCTATTTGGTTGCCATTATGCACCATGTAGGGCTGGAAAGTTTCGCACACCGAGAAGTCAGCGTGTAGTTGCGGATCTGAGTATTCAAATAATGTTGGGAGAGTCCACAGCGCTTATTATGGCAGTAGGATATTTCCAACTTTATAAGTTCATGTACGACAATACTAACCACTCATTCAGCAACTACTCTTTGATGTTTGAGTTTTTGAAGCGGAGTGCAACTGGACTGGTTATTGATTTGGTTTTCAATTCTTTCTCTGTCTGGCTTCAAGTATTTCTTTTGAATGTAGCTGTGCTGAGGGTGTGGTTGAAAAAATGGAAGACCCATGCTTTGGTTGGTTTTATTAACAGCTCTCTGACTATGGTCTACTTTACAGAGTATCTTTATCCTGTTGTCCGGCAAAAACACACCGCTAGCAGTATGGTGCGGTTTGCGTTTAACTGTTCATTACCCTTTACACATTTTGCTTAGACCCCAAAACAAACATTTCCTGAACTCTTAATTTGTAATGTGAATGTTTTAATAACTAACGTTAAAACTTGTGTTAACGGAAAGACACCTATAGCAGTGAATGTCTGTTAATCAGCTACTAGAAAGTGCAAATTCTTCAATCAACCCCAGCTATTTGCTCATATGCACATCTAAGTCTTTTGTTATTGATGCATGGTCATGGTTAGAATTTGGAACAAAATATGACATATATGTAAATTGTAGCCCCAACAAAACAATTTTGTTTGAAGAAGCCATTTCAATTAGTCCATGAACAATTTCCTAAACACTTAATTAAGCTATCAATCAAAATAGGATGTTTTAGAATCGATACACATAAAAAAAGTAACTTCAATGAATCAGTATATTCTTTAAGCTTCACTTACACAATAAACTAGAGAATTGTAGAGACCTGAATAGCTCCCATTGTGCCATTGACATTGTGCTTGTACATCAGAGAAAACGATAAAATTTGATATATATGCTTATTGTAAATCAAGTTCATAAAAATACTCTATATTCAGAGCCGTATACAATTGGAAAATGATAGATATAAACATGCTTAAAGGGAAAATAAGGTCCCAACAAAATTATTTTTACAGCCGTGAGAGCGGTGCGTTTGACGTTAATGCCTCATTCGATACTTGCGGCAAAGGGTTCTGCATTGTTAAGTGTAAGTTTTAAAAGGTTCCTGTTTATGCTTTGAATAATCATAAGAGTAAATGTATCTATATGAAACATTTTTGAGTCGACATTTTAATCGATCTTGGTCTTCACTTGTTAAAGAATGACCTAAATTGATAAGGTCTCGATAAAGAAGTTCAAAAGAGCATTAATTCTGTCCAGTCTGGAGAGGCGGCAACCCAGCCTATGAATTCGGAGCCTGAATACTCTTCTCTTGGGAAGAAGCAAGAACATCAAATTAGATATCAGATGAAATTTCAATTAATTTTCAGTTGGTATTAAGTATAAAATGGTTTTAATAAATTTAAGGCATTATATGTGAATCATTTTCATATCAGTTATCCGTCATTCTTGAGAGTATTTAATATAGGGCGAATTGTCGGAGCCTGTGCTGATATTTTATCAGTTTTTGT
>JAOTRI020154826.1:0-10024 GCA_028564885.2 Zoanthus sanctaehelenae
AGCATTTTCAACACGCAATAAAACAACAGGAAAAGATTTTTGACAGAAAATAACTTCGGTTTATAGTTAAGAATACATTAAAGTTTAAAAAACTTCAAAACGAATCCATGTCATATGCACTTTAGGTGTTGATTTTTGAACGCCTTTATATTGAACGCATTTTATAATCTGGTATACATTACTGAATATAAACATGTACATTAATTGATGAAGTTTTTGTTCCTCAATTTCTGTATTTGAAGTACGGTACCAGTTTCTAATGTGAGGCTAATAACTGGGAGTGTTTTCAGGGCTATTTTTTTCTCGTAAATTGTTTTTGTTATCAGAATGCCTTATATGGTGGGAAAGACATATAACGGTATTTGCCGGGGACTGCATGTTACGTACGTATTCAATTCATCACTGGAAGTAATAACAGGATTTCTCAACTTAACATCACCGTTTTGATTTCTGCAATATCAATAGTATTGTTAATTTTTCATTACATTTGCCTGCAACTTATCATAAAATTTTTCCTTTCCAAGTAGGCGAACTCCAAAGGGATGAAACATATTCTTGAGGTGCTTATGAATAAATGGCCCTTTGGAGCCCAACCATTTTGGTGCTACGCTGTAGAGAAACCTAAGAGGTGCCATCAAGGAGTGTGCGAGCCGGTGATCGCTTAAGTCAGCGTAACATGAGACCCAGACTCCATCAACTATCAGGGTACCCTCGCTGGTGATTGGGGCAAAGGCTCCTTTGTACAAATCAAATGATATTCGGACTATCTTGACCGGAGTGAGATCATGACTTGTTTGGGACTGTACATATATGAAGTCTCCTGGTTTGAGTCTAGATGCATAGACTGACTTGATGCCTGATGTTGCTTCGTTTACCTTGAAGATAAGATGAGCTTCACTAATCAGGATATTATACCCATATTCGGTTGTTATAGAGTAGAATTGTCCTATGTGGCCCGGATCTTGGTGAATAAAACTAAGTATTTTAGTAGAAATCCTTTTCCCTTTAAACGTATACGTTAAAACTTCGTCATCAATAGCCAGATCTTTCATTGCTTTTTTCATACCGCTGGACAGTTGGACTGTAGACTGTGAAGTGAAGCAGGCGCTGTCTTTCTTAACGTTGACGTTCATAGTACAAGCCTCTGAAACAAAAAATCTGGATTTTAATAAGGATAATAAAAGGTAATGCTTAAAAATATATAAATCAGTAGTCTAACAATTGTACGTCTTAACCTTCTAATAGTGATCACCTGAAAAGCATTCAATTTAAGATTTTTTCATGGTCTATAAAACTTGTCTAAAGCTAAACCAAATGACAGGAGACTGGTAACTAGATATCATATCATTTTTGGTCCATGACGTCAAAAACATACTTTAGTAGTAAAAGTTTGCCGTCCTGTATCTGTTTAATTTACGTAGTTCAACAAACCTCGCAACCATGTTAAACAAGAGAAACAATTAGTATCCATCAGGTTTTATCTTCAATATTTTATAGTTTAATCTATTTTTCTATCAAACTAATAATTTTGTAACCAAGGTTGTGTTAAGCACTTTTTTAAACCTTGGTTGTTTCTGGGGGTTTTTTTTGAGGGGGATGGGGGGGGTTCGTTTCCTAAATTTAGCAATATTTCAAACTGAATTGTACATAACTATTGATGTAAAATAGCAAAACAAACTAATTCTAAAGTATGACAAATTTATAGAAAACAATCCTACTTGATTTTATATACCTGACGGTGCCTGCCAAAACCTTATCCAACTAACGTTGGTTCGTTTTACGAACCCTCGGACTTGATGAAACCCGAGCCCATTCCATAACAAGGCATGGCACGATTGAGGATTTGAGATGTTGACTGGAATCATTATCCCAGAGACACCTTTGAAGCTTTCTAAGGTGCCGGCCACTGGTTCACAGTAAACTTTGTCAAGATGGAACGATAGACCTTGTGCTGTAGGGAAATAGTAAAGTCCACCCGTGCCATTGATGGATTCCTCTTTAGGACTATTTTGTAGGATGGCTTGTCCTGCAAAGAAGGTGAATAGTATCTTCCATCTTTGTATAAAGTAACAAGATAAGAAATATCACTGACTACTTAACAATTGAATATAACTGAGTGTGCAGCTTCAATCGAACATTGCAATATAAATTAAGAGCGGTTATTCTAATTGCTTTAGTAGAAATCTAGAAATAAAAGAACAATAATAGTATTATTGAATTATTCAAACAACCAGTGTTGCCTGTTGGCTAACCCAGCGACTATTCATTAAGTAAAACTGACAAATTGAGACTTTAAAGTAATGTTTTATTAGCTTTCAAATTATACTGATATACCATATAATTTTTGCTATTTTAGTTTATGTAATTCCTCTTCCAAAACTTATCAATCTCACTGTAATCACGCGCGACATTCATCCCGGTCTCATGTAATGTTGTTGTAACGTTCTGACTTCGTCCCGGTCTGACTTCATCCCGGTCTCATGTAATCACCCTCTTAGTTTGTTTACAAATTTCTTACCAACGAGCTGGCCGATAAAATGAACGAGAAATGTAAATAACGGACGAGGCGAAACCGAGTCCATTATAAGACAATTTCGAGTATATTTTATCGCCAGCATGCAAGTGGGTATATTTGTAAACAAACTACGAACTAAAAGTTACTAACCGTTTAGGTAAGCAAGCTGAATTCACTGCATTGCAATGCGCGCCTTACATAACGAACTTCAAGCAAAAGTCGAGTTTGAACAATTTAGATAAATATTTTTATTCATGATGTATATATAAATTATAGTTTATCAAGTAATTTTTGATTAAGCCCACTCATATGCATAATAAAGAATTTGATGAATTACTTATTTAGATAAATAAGTAGTAATAATAATTATTATTATTATTATAATATGCTCGTTTATTGCCACCTTTTGCAGACTCATCAGAGTCAGGAAATTATAACATTTCACACATTCACTATATACATTCTTAGCAATACTTCTATGCATATTTACAGTCACAAAATTATTAAATCGGTTACCTGTGGCTACTCTGAACTGGGTGCCGGAGCGAAGAGAATATGGGGCAGTGTTTGGTATTATTCTGCTTTTAATTAAGGGGAAGAGCACACTTTCCGCTGTTATACTAGCAACAAATTTACGACACGCCTGCTCACGGCGAACCTTAAAGACGTTACACCTGCCTTGGCCAGGGCTTTCTCATAGCTCAGGGCAGAGCCAAAAATTATGGTAAAACCTTCTTTTGCACCTTCTCCAAAGCCAGAGAGAGATATCGGGGAAAATTCGCAAAAACAACGGAGGCGTACTCTAGCATCGAGCTTATAAGAGAGCAATAAATGATCACGATATCACTCCCTGGCACTCCACACCTCCTGAGCTTCCTAACCGCCTACATAATTAAAATTGCATAATAAGTTTAATTAGAATAACACAGAAATAACAAAAAATCATTCATGGAAAATGATTATTAAAAAAAGAACTCTTAAAAATTAACGCAAAGAAAATAATGCTTGAGCATTAAGTAAATGCGAAACAAACTTTTTACCTAAATTTGTCAAAAGCTGAAACTTGATCGCAAATTAAAATCAGCAAATACCTTGTTTTAGTCTTTATCGGCATGTCCTTTGGGAAGTTGGTTCAATATTCTAATAAAACGTTAGAAGAACTCAACAAGCATTTGAAATGTTTTCTCACGCCACTGCATTCCCGATTGAGAAGTACGGAAGTTTTTCTCAAAACAAGTCAGGAATCTGTATATTTTCGCTCCAAAATTTTTTCGCACCATAAAACAAACCAGTTACTACAATTGAAAATCCGGTATTCAGTAAATCTGGCCATAGTATGAATTCCAAGCTTAAAAAGTTTAACAGAAAAACTGTTTAAAAATGTTACAAACTGCTGCACAAGAAACCCAAACTCGGCAAACGTATCTAAAACTAACAGGCGGGAAAACTGTTGGACGTGCACCCAAAAGCCCGCCAAATTAGATAACTTCAGTGTATACTCTGATAAAAGACAACTTTAAAAAAATAGAATCACTGATTAGTTTTAAGAATTCATCTTTTTCTATAGTCGGAAACTTCTATATTTCGGCCATTTGCAAGCAATCGAAAAGATCATGGTAAATTGTGATAATGAACGGTGTGGTCTGTTCTCTGATTTATCATGGTCATGTGATCGATTTTGACCAATTGCACAAGCGAATTTATTCCAGTGAACAAAGTAAATGACTGACTGTTTTAGTAATAGACTACAGTGTGTCTACCACGTGTTAAAATATGTAATAAACTAGAATAAAAATGATACCATTTCCATAGGAGTCCTTTTTCGGAGTGAATACCTTAAAACTATCTGTCTAGAAACATTGACGCAGCATTTCCTATATAAAACATTTGTTGAAGCTCACCTCTGGGTAGGTGCCAAGTGCGAACAGAGCAAAGTAGGGTGTTCGACACGGCCCATTTAAGTGTGACACTAGGGCAAAGAAACTATCCAGCGATTCTTGAATATATTCACAAGTATCAGCATCAAATGGAGGGCAATAATCAACAAGTAATGCCCGTGCTACAAAAGAATATACAAAGCATAAGTTGACTCATGTAGTAAGAGGAAGAAAATAGAGACAAAAATACATTAAAAATATATGAGAGCAGCGGCGTATAGGCAGCTTTTAAGCCATTAAGGACGAGCTTAATCATATATTTATAAATAACCTTTTTGGTAATCATAAGGAAAATTATCGTAAAATTAAAGTTCTATTTCAAAAACAAAAATATTGACTTAGCCTGTTAAATACCATAAATAAAACTAGTCGGACCATTTAGTTAAGCCTGCATTGGACATTAAATTTAAAAAATTCTATATACTTCTTAATGTTGTAATGGGTGGGTACGACTATGAATAATACTATATTTTATTTAACGTCAATTGCGAAGGAAGTCATGGCTGTCCATTTTTCCTAGCCAGAGGCTAATGTTTAATCCCTCGACGGCTCAAATGTTGGTGCGAAAGTCAAATTTGCTGAGGGAGGAAAACCGAAGTACCCGGAGAAAAACCCTCGAAGTCAGATCGAAAACGACAAATCTCAGCCTACATGCCGAGCCCAGGAATCGAACCCGGATCTTAGAGGTGGGATGCACGATCGATGACCACTATGCCAACCTGACTCCCCTATGGAGAGAGAAGAAGCAAACAGAAAACTAAGTTGCAAAAAAAATGCATTCGCCTCAAGCTTCTAATATTTGGAAATGATGTAACTTTGTTTGTGTCTTACCTGGCTGGCGGGAGAAAGGAGTTCTGTTGTTCATCTCTGTATCCATTTAATTATCCTGTTATAATTGTCCTCCGGCTGTTTCAAATCAAATATCGAACTAAGTTAGATTCATCTTGTTAAAACTCTGAACATTTTATGTTTTTATAAATGGTTTGTAAAAAATGCATTTTACTTCTTTTTCTTTTGAAGGTAGTCGGTGTACAAGACATTTATTCTCGGCCACTCAATCATTATACAGCTCTTTTTTGTAACAACTGTATATGAAGAACAATGAGGCTGAAATTAGCCGAAAATTAGAATCCGTTTTAAATAAGCTGATGTTGAAGCTGAAAAAACATGAAAATGTTTCTAGATGAAACTCTACTGATCTTTCTAAAATAGTGAGGCAACAAAAAAACTTGATCTCTGTCGACTGGGCACCCTGTGGGGAAGGAGTGCGAGAGATCTAGAGTAGAGAGAGGACAAAAATGCAGCGTGTGGCCCGCAATCTTGGATGAATGTATAGAAGTGCTACCAAAAGATAGAGTAGGCGATCAGCATTGTTTTTCAATGCATTTGCAGTTGAAGTATGGCACGAGATGGGAAGAAAAGGCTCAAATTAATTAATGGAGACGAAGAAAGGATTTAATGGCGCCGAAACCAATTGACGAATTGTAGATTTGCACACAATTTGGGTATCCTGCTGATGAACAGTAATCGTTTTGCTGTTTTTATCCAGCAACATTATAGTTATGTCTGTTCAGATCTATATCTATTAATCATAATAAATTTACAAATACAATCTCCCGCTTTAAGCTCTGAGTAATTATTCATACATGGCGTAGTTACCACATTGAGCAGTTTTACTCAAGCTTTAGTAAAATATTGATAAAAATGATTGCTTTTATTTATACTTGGTGAAAATATTAATGATAATAATAACAACAACAACACTGAATAATAATAATAGCAATAATAGTAATCACTCAAATCCTATAATATTTTTCACTTAATGAAATCTAGACCAAAATTTCTACTCGACCAGCTGGGCCGTAATTAAGTCTGTATTAGTGTTTGCTATTAGCTGAAACAAATAATTGCTAAATTTACCTAATAATTCAATTTAAGAATAAAACTGTAAGGGAGATACAGAGGTAGTAAATTGTGATTTGCAGAATGGAATTTATTGCTTTTGAAATAACTAGGTCTAAGTCTTTTTTTTTGTTTCTACAAAAAAGTACAATTAAGCAACCAAATTGAGATATTTATCAACTGTCATAACTGAAATTGTAAATTACACTTGGAGTAAATTAAATCAACCAAGGGTTAATGGGCGCTATAATGTTCTCAAATTCGCTATAGTAGATTGAATAGGCAACACTTTTTTCCTTTCGAAGCTTCGTTGCATCTGTCTGAAAACTTTCTTTAAAAAGGAATCCATGCAGCCGACAAAAAAAAAAGATTTGTAAAAAGCTGTGTTGCTATTTATATTTCTTTTATAGAAGTTCTTATATCTTATACACTGTATCTTCTACAAAAAAATGTTATCATCTGGCCGATTTGGTCAAAACTTAACACAAAAAATTATACGTCGTTTCCATATATCTCTATCATGAACTATTCTTACCTGACATGGAGATTTGAAATTGTTTTGAAGATTTCTACGTTACTGTCCAAATAATGACTATAATAAACGTAAGTACTATCGCTTTTTAAATTTGTGAGGTTATAATGGACGGTATGTTAATACATAATTTCTTTTTTCAAAATCTTGTTTAAAAATTCTTTTTTCTTCAGAGCTCGAACCATCGTTCGTACTGCCGTGTGACCCTTGCAGCGTTTTCGCGCCAAAAGACAGAAAAGCGCGCGAACTTTTTTAACTTTGTTTAAATAAAAAAAATTACATAAGGAAACATATTTCCTTAGGTAGATTTGTTCGTTAGCTTTTCATTTTATGAAGTTTTTTAAATGCTGTTTTCATAACAGCTTGAAAACCGACATTCAAAAACGCAGAACGGTAGTAATAGTTTGCATACACGAAGTATCTCATACTTAGACGTGGTTCCGCTGACCACAAGTACAAAGCTTGTAATAAAAATTTATCAAAAACTCGAGGTTCAAAGGATTGTAAAAAGTTATTAGTAGATCTTACTAGAAAATGAGGGACGTTAAAGGGTTTTTAGTACAAAAACAAAGCGAAACTGAACCTCTTTCTTCCGAATGGGCAAAGTTGCAGGAACTGTACGACAAAAGGTAAGTTTTGATTGTTTTTTTTTGCTTAGTCACTCCATGAGTCGAGACATTTTGATGTACAAAAGTAGTTTTTGTTTTAAGTCGTTGAATATACAGCAGATATTTGAATCTATTAATTGGTGACAGAATTCTTAAAAAGAACGTTTAGGTTTTTAAAATTTACGTCCAGACCTCTTCGTCCACAAGTTTTCACAGGTTCGACCAGAACTCATTCTCCCGTTCATCCTGACCAAATCTCTTAAGTTTTTGAAATATCTAAATACCTTTACAGTACCTATAAAACTAAAGCCTGTGGATGTAAGGACCAATTTTATTTACTTTTTGCTGTTAGGTTCATACCATAGATTTGATAATAAAAACCTTTGCAAAACTCTGCTTTTCTATGGCACTCAACACAAACGAAACTAAAGTCAAGTTGTTGTTGTGTTGTAATTCGACTATTTGTTGCAATGAGTATCACCAAAGCGTTCAACAAAAAGTGATGCTAGTATATTTTTGAGACACTAGAGATAAGCAAGCCGACTGAAGAAAGTAAAAAATTTAAGACGGTCAGTGGCATGTTGCCTGTACATGAGTTATTATAACTAACTGTAAATTTGTTTTATAAAAATGGTTGTTTTCTTTTAACCCAAGTCATCACATCAATTATCAGTAGAAGATGGGATTTTAGAAATATATGCATATACCTCTAAGATCCCATCTTCTACTGATAATTGATGTGATTACTTGAATTAAAAGAGAAGAAGGTTCCATTTTTATAAAACAAACTTACAGATGAGTACAGTTCTAATAACTGATGTACAGGCGACATGCCACTGACCATCTTAATGCTCTTGTTTTGGTCCTAATTGTTTATTGATGAACAGGATATAGCTATGGATGATTGGGACTATGGATGAATGGGTCTATGGACAAATCGACCGTTAACCAGTGTGCTTATACATGTATGTAGGATATAGTGTTTAATAGAAATCTGTGTGTAATAACATGTACTATAATGGATGTATAGATTAAGTGAAAAGTAACCCATTTTTGTTTAAATACTGTCACCATAATTTCAGTTTTGTCTTGTTAGAAGCTGATGTCATCTCAAGCTGTGACATTGGGTGTCTATGTTGTAGTTTAATTTGATCCTCTGGTTTATTTTTTCAAGCCAGTTCATTTTTTTAAACCAGCTTATTTATTAACTGTGTGAAAAGGGCTTTCTTATTTTGGGGTGAAGTGAAAGATAGCAACATGGTATTTTTTGGAAGGTGAAAAGAATAACACAGAAAAATTAATGGAAATTTTCTGACCTAATGTCCCTACCCTCTTTCTTCCCTTCACTGTCTTCCCTGATATACCCTCCCCACTTGCTCTAACTATACCCTCCCCACTTGCCCTTACTATACCCTCCCACTCTCCCCTATATACACATCCTTACCAGGATTTGAACCTCTGCTCTGTAGTCCTACACTTTATCCACTTGACTACAGAGTATTTGATATAAATTTACCATTTTTTGTTGAACATTATTGTAACTTATTTTGTCCAAAACTTCCTGTGTGATAGTTTCAAGAAACAATGGGAAAAATAAAACCAGTACAAAAAAATTAAACCAGTTTACTGTAAAAATTTCAAACTAGCTCAAAAATATTTAAACCGGAGGATCAAATTAAACCACAACATCTACAAAACAAAAACTTATGCAAAACCCCAAAACAAAGCCTTTTTTACCGGACTTTCAAACTAGACACAGTAAAAACTTTTCAATATTTTGTAAAAACTAATAATCGAGTATTCAGTAGATTCATTACAGTGTTTGAAAAATTTAAACTAAAGATAAAATGAAATAATTTACAGGTTATGGCATCAACTCACAATAAAGTTGAGATCATTTGTAAAGGAGGAATATTTTTTAAATCATGGAGGACTGCTAGAGGTGAGAAATTAATAATAAAATTTCCTGACTCATCAAGTGAATTAAATCTGCTGCCTTCTTTGATTACTAATAAAAATAAATTGCTGTTTACAAGATCCTGAAAGTGGAATCAGAAATTAATATTACATTACTCCTTCACTGTCAGCATGAGTAGCACTTTTACCATCTAGGCTACATATTATATATGTTATAGTTCAGTTTGATCGTCTGGTTTATTTTTTTAAACCAGTTTATTTTTTTCAAACCAGCTTGTTTATCAACTGTCTGAAAAGGGCTTTCATATTTTGGGTTGCAGTGAAAATTTAGGCCAGGGGCATGCATGGTATTTGGGGGAAATTACGGGAAATTTCCCGACCCAACATCTGTACTCTCTTTCTCAGGGATTGACATTAATTTTAAAATTTGGTTGTCCTGTAACGCAAGTTACGCTTGAATTATACTTGCCCATCAAAAAGTTTTACTTGCCCATACTTTTTTTTAATATTTGTTAATATATATATATATACATATATATAGTAAGTTTAAATTGCCTTGGCAATGCTGTGGTAGCAGAGCTGAGTATACAAAAATGAAGAAATCAAAGAAGAC
>JAOTRI020154837.1:0-10024 GCA_028564885.2 Zoanthus sanctaehelenae
CAAAATTACAACGACATAGCGATTTATATTTTAAGTAGCACATGAGCAAAACAGGAAATGACTCAACTACTGAATTTTCTTTCACTTTGGTGTTAAAATATATGTTTATATGCTATTAGTGTTAAAATCGATTATTTTGTCTTTTGGGGGCTTGCGGTTAGCACTAAATACATTGATTAAAAACCTAAAAATTTTCAGCAAAGGGTGTTGTACACCTTTCTCAAATAATAACTACTTTTTCAGTTTCCCGCCCGCACTTTCTAAGCTCTGCTTACCCCTAGTAAGCTATAATTAACTTGTTATAATTCAAAGAAATATTCAAGTACGCAACTGATTTGCATATGTATTGATATTCAATAACATCAACAGACAAACAATTGCACTATACGGAAGTGCCTCCGCACATCAATTCTCTTTCGTTCTATTTTTATTAACGTTTAAATAAAAGGCATATAAAAGGTTTCAATTTATAGCTTATTTTTATCGCTTCTCTGCATGCTCTTTTACAATATCTTTCGTCTCCCTGTCTCCTCTTTCAATTACTCATTAACTTAATCGTGTTCAACAGTGTTAAACAATTACATTCGGTCAGCACCTTTGGGCAATCAACAGGGTCGTAACGAGGGATATTTTTTCGTGACTTTTTTCTTAATCCTTGATCCCGAAAAGGATGATAATTTTTGATCCCGGATACCATGAAAAATACTGCTGATCCCGATCTCACGCGTTGTGATCCTTGATGCCGCGGCTTTGATCCATGATCCCGGCCATTTTTATGTCTTTGATCCCTGATCCCAGGGCTGTGATCCCTGATCCCATATCCCTCGTTACCCCCCTGCATTCAATGATAATGAATGTACCTTCGGTATCGCGCAATGGATAGCCATTAACACCAGAAGACAATCAACTGCAATCATTGACAATCAATGGCACATTAAAGACATAAAAAAATAAAATTTTCATACAGAAGCAAAATCAATCGCGCCTTAGCTTTATATAATCGTTTATATAATCGTTGCAGCAGGCGAAAACATTCCAACAAACGTCTTCCATGCCAACGACAAAAGAATTGTACAGACAATAATCTTTCCATGGACTCGAAAAACGAACGGTGGAAAATGTCAGCAGGAGACACTTTAAGGGAATACGAATTATGGAATCACGAAACTGACAGCGCTTACAATTTCCAGACTACAAGTACAAACAACATTTTGCTTAATCACGAGATATCTAGGTAAGTACAAATTAGCTTGTTGTAGTCTATGAGTACACGAAAGATAATGTAAATGCGTTCATTCATATTTTATTAGGCACGCATAAAATTACATTAAAATTTCATGACCTCACATTTTTAGAACTAATTTTATGAAATTTTCTATTTTATTTCAAGGCCCTCATCTTTTAAGCTCATTCGGCCTCACGAAACGAACTCTAATTCTAACTCCAACTCCTTCAAAGCAAACTTACAGAAATATTTTTAAAATTTAGTTGACCTCTAAAAACCTGGTTAATACACCAAAGCCTCATCTTTTTCTATTTTTTATTTAATAATAGAGATATTAATATTAAGCACCAGAATATTTCTTCACGACGAAAGTCAATTCACTGAGAGTAGACTTTGGCGCCATTTCTTAACTTAAGCAGCCCGCGCGCTACCACGAAAGACTCGCCTAAAGTAAAAAGGCGCGAAAAGAACTTTAAAGTGCTCATTCGTAAACAAAATGATCGTAAAATTAACTGGTTGCACGTACAGTAAAGCAATTTAACGGACAAAATCTTAGATAGCCTAAATGCTCTCTATGTATTGACCGATTAGTATAAGAATATCCAGCTATATTGAAAGCCAAGTCGATTAATATAGTAGGAATATCTCCTCTATCTAGGTTTTGAGTCCAATGGGCTCGTACTCGCTGGGTTTCAACTTTTGGGTTCCGATTTTAAAGTTATTTCAAACTACAAGATTTCAGACCTTCTTATGAAATCACCCATCCCTCACCAAAAAAGGGCTGTGTTCGGAACGCCTGCTATTCTTAGCTTGTGGAGAGCAATCGGAATAATTGGGGAATTAGGATCTCAGGCGTAAACAACAAAACTATTGTAATCGATTTATGATGGTCTTAAAGTTTTGCAGACGCATTCATGCTATAATCGTTAAATAGTCGTTAAATATGCTCTTCGTCGGCTACCAATAAAAGACTTTCAATATACCACGTGATATTTTGGTTGATCACGCGTACAGTATATAAATCAATGAACAACAATCAAGATGCAACAGCTCCCTGACATAATATCTTACTTACTCCACGAGCTTACCACAGGATACCTTTTAACTATAACCTTATCACCAAAACCTATATTATAATTTATTTAACACTTTCACTCCCAGTTGAATGATTAAATTCTCCCAACTTGAAGCCATGCTTTTCATTGAACAAGCTTGAGAGAATTTCACTTTAAATCTTCAGTAGTTTGCTTTGTATGATCAATTCTTATTTTCTCATTACCAAATGCTTTATCTTGTATTTTTATGTAAGGAGAAATTGAGTGTTGGTGAATGATTGAGAGTGAAAGGGTGATAATGACCTGAAGTGAAAATTATTGCGCGCATTTAAGAACTCCTGGACTATTTGTAATAACTATTCATTTGGTAAATTACAATCCATAAAATCCAGACTGTTGGGGAGTAGACTTATTGAATTTGGTTAGGGAAACGTGACCAAGAATTAACCAATCTCGATGCTCGTTTGGTTGAGTAAAAGTCTATTTGGCTGCACTCGTTCACATATCTCAAAAGGACGTTTCCTCATGACGTCACGGTGGCCATATTGCATGTATTATTAACAAAAGAATTCTGATTTTTTCTTTTGTTTTGGAGACCAACATGGCTTCTATACCTATTGTCTTTCATGTCTCTTCGGACTGAATGAAAACTACTATATATGTAAAACACAAATTAGTCTTTAGCTGGAACTCTCTACTTAGTTGTCCAAATCCAAGGCGTCTGCAATTTTTACTTGTAAATCTTGTTGAAAAATGTGTATCCATTTTTGTTGATAATGTAACTTCGGTTCCATATTGAAACTTACGTAAGAAAGACAGTAGTACTTTTTGCGTATTGTTATGAGTCTAACATTAACAACAAAATTGGAAACGTTTTTTCTCATTTTCTCCTAAACACAATACTTTAGTAACAAAAAATTAAAATGTTTTTTAAAAATTTCAATTGCTTTATGTTTTAGGACGAGCGAGGGAGAACGACAAGTTGACGGCCATCTTGTAATGTATAATAACTCGGTTTTTTCTGCGACTGATGAAGGAGATTTGTAGTGAAGAATTGATTTGGGTTTAGATTAATAAATGGAACCAAAAGTTGGTCGAAACTTATAGGAATAATCCCACAATGCTGATATTATGTGTAGTTACACTAGATTCTCTTTTTATTAAGAGCAAGTAAAATGCTCGTATTTTTCAACAATTTGATGCTCAAAATGTTATCTTGTTCCTAACTAAACTATATATATTTTAAAATTGTTAAAAATCAAATGTATAACGCCTATAGCAGGGCCTCCGACGCCGGGGGGTCCGGGGGAACCATGCCCCCCAATAATTTTCAAACCATAAGTTTAAAATGAACTTATTTATTTGCTTTGTTAGATCTTTACCTACGCGAAACTTGAAGTAACAGTAAATGCCTATAGTTTTTAAAACATACCAGCATACACCGCTGCAATTACTCCAATTGGCTTGCCCCCCAATCAGAGAGTCTCGTCGGAGACCCTGTATAGCTAAATGTTTATATATGCTTTTTTCTCCCCTGTAATTTTAGACGGAGAATCTTGCCTTCAGAACTCGTTTTGTAAATAGACAGTGTTATACCATTAAGTTTAGTCCTAAAGTTTTCTTTTCCTCAACAAATTAGTTTCAGCCTAAAAAAATATTTTTAATTTTTTAGGCTAGATGAGTTAATTCTTACTTTGGGGTTAGGTGTGCAATCCATCGTTACACATTGCAACTCATTGTTTATAGCAGGCTTTCACGAGAGAGATTTTAAAAATTATTTTTTTAAAGCCATGCAGTATTAATACTGAAGAATAAAATATATAAGCACAAGATTTGATCTTTCAGTGTCTTCATTCTAAATTCATGCTCTACAAAACCGAATCAGTTATTATTGCTTAATTATTCTGGAACATTACGCCGACAATATTCAACTGCTGCGCTCACATGTGAAATGTTTTTACCACCCGAAGATAAACTTCATATGTTTGCGCTACCGTTGCACCGTGTATTATCCTCTACATATGTGTAATAATCACCATTAATCACCTCTATTTCGGGGGATGATTGTTAATTATTCACTTTGACTTCTGAGAAGAAATATTAAAAAATCGACTGAACGTCTTATAATTACACTTCTTAAATTATTACACACAAATAAATATAACGCAGAATTATATCAAAAGCACTTTTATTACCAAGTTTTACGGAGCCAGTATTTTAACAGTTTCAGCCATTAAACCTAGCTAAGTTTTAATTATTACACAGCTCAACTTAGCGGTTTCATTTTTTGTTTAAAATCAGGCACGGCAGTTAAGTCAACTGCCATTAACTCGGTCCTTTAGCTGCTACGTCTTCACAATGCATTATGGGTTCCGTTCGAAATCATCCTCTGGGGTGACCTATGAAAGGCATGAAAATATGAAATGTAACTTTAACTGTTTAATCTATGCACGCACAATGTTAACATGAATATCCACTCTGGTCCTGTGGTGGTAGTGGTAGTGGTAGTGATAGTGGTTAGGGTACTACAATTGGTAGTGGTAGTGGTACTAGTAGTACAACTGGTAGTAGTAATGGTAGCGGTAGTAGTGGTGATAGTGTTAGTGGTAGTACAATTGGTAGTGGTGGTGGTAGCTGTAGTGCAATTGGTAGTAGTGATGGTAGTGGTAGTACAATTGGGAGTAGTGGTGGTAGTGTTAGTACAATTGGTAGTAGTAATGGTAGTGGTAGTACCATTGGTAGTAGTGGTTATAGTGTTAGTGGTAGTACAATTGGTAGTGGTGATAGTGGTATTGGTAGTGGTAGTACAATTTGTAGTAGTGATGGTAGCGGTAGTATAATTGGTAGTAGTGATGGTAGCGGTAGTACAATTGGTAGTAGTGATGGTAGTGGTAGTACAATTGGTAGTAGTGATGGTAGTGGTAGTACAATTGGTAGTAGCGATGGTAGTAGTAGTACAGTTGGTAGTAGTAGTGGTAGTACAATTGGTTGTAGTGATGGTAGTGATAGTACAGTTGGTAGTAGTTATGGTAGTGGTAGTAGTTATGGTAGTGGTAGTACAATTGGTAGTAGTGGTGGTAGTGGTAGTACAAATGGTAGTAGTGGTGGTAGTGGTAGTACAATTGGTTGTGGTGATAGTAATAGTACAATTGATAGTAATAGTGGTTAAGGTGGTAGTGGTAGTAATGGTGGTAATATATTTGGTAACGGTAGTGTTTGTAGTGGTAGTGGTAGTTGTGGTAGCAGTTATAGTAGCAGTTGTAGTTGTAACTGTAGTAGTATAGTTAGTGATAGTGATAGTAATTAGTAGTAGTAATTGTAGTAGTAGTTAGTAATAGTGGTAATAGCTCTAATTATAGTAGTAATAGTAGTAGCAGTAGTAGAACTATACTAGTAGCACTAAGTAATTTTTTCACTGCATGCAGAGCAGTTTAACAATGGTAATGGTAGTAGTATTTTGTGAATTGTATATATATTTTTCATAATAGTTTAAAATCTCAATCGCGGGACGCAGTGGCACATCCCAACCCACAGCGTATAACAGTACTTCCCCCTGTGGGTTTCATGTTGGGTGAGCAATTTATCAAACATATTGACTTTTATAACACTAAAAATGTCAAATACATTCTTTAAGGCCAACAGATTAAATATAAACAGTTTCACCAATATAGGAAAAATATACTAATGTGAATAGTTTTCTTGTGGGCATTTTATTTCGTAGACTAAATCGTGTTGTGTTGAATGGATGTGTTATCTTCTATTTTGAAGTGTGATGCTAATTTCTTAGATTTAAGAGCAAAAGCTGTTCAGAAAACTGTTCACGTTCCTATTTTTGTGAAACTGCACGAAGACTTGAAGAACGAATTTCAGAACATAATGGAAAAGACAAACACTCTGCAGTACTAAAACATTCTCTAGAAACAGGTCATGACGTGACTTAATTACCCTTGACAATACTAATATCTTATAGCATCTAATTTCGGTGACTACAACTAGAAAGAAAAATAGCTGAGGCGCTATTTATAAAAAGTCTAAAACCATCCTCGAATGAACAAAACCAGTCCATTCTCTTGAGTCTTCTAAATCAACTTAAATCGTTCCTAATTACCATTGTCAATTGCGCATGCTGTTGATGGACTTTGGAGAAAGGCCGAATATACAAGTTTTTCACAAGTTTTTCGCAAACGTGATCAATCTTCTCGTTATTTTGTTTATACTAAAAATGTTTTTAAATGGTTTTACCTTGGCACTTGCAAATGGGACAACCATGATTATGCAACGGACATGCCTTGCTTACTGCTACTGGTGGGCAATTCCCTCTCTCTCTATCAGCTAGTCCTTGTATCACCCAGTGGGGCATAAGGCCATCATCATAGTACTGCTACTGGTGGGCAATTTCCTCTCTCTCTATCAGCTAGTCCTTGTATCACCCAGTGTGGCATAGGGCCATCATCATAGTACTGCTCCCAAATCATCACTTAATATATAACTGATCATTTTGATCCTATTACTTTTAATGGCCTTTTTAATTCATTTAACTACTCTCTGATTTTATTGTTTTCGGTTCATCCTTGGTTATCGACGACAACGATTGCCGCAAAACCAAACAGTTATTCACCGATTCGGTTTCTTAATCGCAATGGGATGAATATGAACAACTTCAATTTTTTCTATAAATTATTCATTTTATGTTCTTCCTCATCGTCGATGTTTTTAAACTTTCTTGGTTAACGTGTATCTCTTGCCTTCTTTCTCCTCCTTTATGAAACTCGCCCTTATACTGTCACTTTATGCTTTACTCCGACGAACGTCCAAAACTTTGGTAATTAGTTTTTTTTCTTTTTTGCACGGCGTATAACTACAATTTATTACTAAATTGTTTCTTTAGAACCACAAACGCATGCAGTTCACCCTATGAATACTGCATATTATTTGTTTCATATAGAACACTGCTTGACTTCGCTTACAGCAACAGAGAGCGTAGGATAGTGGGAGAGAATATTTGAATATTTGTGTGACTTTCATTTTCTCCTATGTTAACGTCGCTTTCCATCTTTCTGGTGTAACTTGCGACCTACTGCATGGGTTTTATTTATAAATAATTTGAAACACTAAAAATGTCGTAAAAATGTTTCTTACCTCTGCACCTACAAATGAGACAACCATATCTACGCACATATCCATACCGTCATCTCCTCTTGCATGGTACCAGTGGTGGACATCGCAGAACTGTAAAGAGATTGATTTCAAATATCACGAATTTTGCTATCCGCAGAACCAATTTCACAAACTGCTAAAGCTAAAGTGGAATAAAATCAAATAAAAAAACCCGACCTAATTAAAATGTCCAAAATGTCCCAAACAATTTCACAAGAAACCTAAACTTCAAACGGGAAAAAGGCGGGAAAACCGATGGACGTGCGCCCCGAAGCCCGTCAAATCAATTATCTCAAGTGTATGCTCTGATATAGAAAAAATTTCGTTGGAGGAAAAGCTTACTAAAGATCACTTTGGTTCATATAGGCAGTAGTTTGAAGTTTCTGAAGACTAATAATGGTATACACGGTGGGGCGTATGTTCTCTGATATACCAAAATCACCTGATCGCTTTTGACCAATTGCAGGAGCGGATTTTTCCAGTGAACGAAGGTTGTTTATCATGTATTATTAATTACATCTATAAAAAAACAACTCGCGGACTAAACAAAAACAATTACACACAAGCGACATCGCTAAATCTCATTTCAATGGATACTAGCTAAGCGTATTCGCCACTTAGGCTTTGAGAAAACACGTAAGAACAATATTTGTAATGATTTCTATAATAAAATAAATTTCTAAAAGAATCTAATAAAAGTAAACCATGCTTTGTAGCTTAATATTTTTGAATATTGGGTCTTAAGAGAAAGTAATTAAAATTTTGATAGCAGATGCAATATGCTTTTATCTGGGCTATAAAACAACAAATGTCTTGGTCATTTAAAAAAATACACAGCTAAAGACAACTCCAGTAATGAGGCTTTTCTGTGTCATGCTAAAATCTCCCTCTTCCCCAGTTAAGAATCCCAACTGGTAGGAGGGAAACTATTTACAAAGCGTATTAAATCTGTCCCAGGGATCACTGAGAACAAATTCATTCAGTTGTCAAAGTTGGGGAATGAAACCTGGGTCTTCCGCATTCAAAGCCCCGACTATGAGCATTACGCCACGCTGACTCCTCATTGCAGAAAAGAGTCTACAAGAATCTACTGTAAAACGTACCACATCGTGCGTAACGTCCAATAAGTTTGCATTGGTAACCTGGGGGACATTTTACACCCGAACATGGGTTTGCTGCAAAAACAACAAGAGTTTGTGTGTTTTCTATATAATTGTCCATTATACGGCTATTTAGGTGCTTAACATAGTACCGAGAACTCCAAAAAGTTGTAATTCCAAAAGGTGAAGGTAGAAAAAGTTGATCTTATGATAATTTTGAAAATTGTGTTGAGGGAGGAAAACCGGAGTACCCGGAGAAAAAGCATGGAAGTCAGATTGAGATCGACAAATCTCAGCCGACATGCCGAGCCCAGGAATCGAACCCGGGTCGTAGAGGTGAGAAGCACGACAGATGACCACTATGCCAATCTTGCTCCATACAACACAACACAACACTCACACATAAACACAGATATAATCCCCGAGGGTCTACGGTTGAACGTCATCATCCGAGAAGAAGTGAAACTCTGACCATTTGCAGATATCAGACTAAGTGTTGGCCCGACCGGGAATTGAACTCGAGCCTCCCGCACGATAGCCTGGCATCTTACCAACTAGGCTAACCAATCAGTGGTTAACCCTTTCAATCCCAGTAGTTATCAGCACCCAACTTCTCCTTACAAAACTCATACAATGTAAAACAATTTGGAAATGAGATAATGAGAATTGAGCAAACAAAGCAAACAGTTCAAAATTAATAGTTAAAATTCTTTCAAACATTTTCACTGAAATGTATTAGCTCTCGTTGGGAGAATTTACAATACAACTGGGATTGAAATGATTAAGGCTCAGCCTTTTGTTTGGCTAAACTGTTCTAGAGACTCAGAGGAAAACAGATAGCCTTGGATAGAAGAGACGGTATGGTTGGTTGTAAGATCTCCGAGATTAAATTATTTGTTTGATTTTCATTTTCGTCTAAGCTAATTAATTCAGCCTGTTTCCATTTTTCCGGGGCAACTTACGACAAATCATTGTCCCGTCCAGAAACAAGAAGCGGAGAGAAAAGCTGGCTCGATGAGCAACCTAATTCATATTTAGTTTTTGAATTTTCTAAAGATAAAAGGGATTTTGGAAGTTAACTCTGGTGTAAGGTAGAACGGTTCAGTCCTAATTTGTTTTAGTTTTAATTTATTTTTATCGTGAGATTAATGTTATCGTAATAATGTACAGTTGATTATAATACAGAGCCCGGTTTCTAAAACCCCCGATTAGTGTTAACCCAGGATTAATTTTTTAATCCATGTTTCTGTTTAAAGCTTGCGCTGGTCTGAAATTTCGAATTTGACAAGTTTCTTTATTTGTGAAACCGAGCATAATTTTGTAAGTATCACAAACCTATACGAATGAAAAAATAGGTCTCATAATTTTCTCTTTATCCAGGATTAAAGTAATCGGAGTTTTGTGGAACCGGGCCCAAGGCCCACAACAACAACAATAATAGTCATAGTCATAGTCACAGTCACAGTCACAGTCACAGTCACAGTCAT
>JAOTRI020154847.1:0-10023 GCA_028564885.2 Zoanthus sanctaehelenae
GAAAGCCAAATAATCGTTTTCATACAAAAAATTGTTCAAAATGGCAAAACCTCCCAGTAGTCAGAGGGTTAAACAACTGGGCCCTGATCAGATACAAAAAATTTAATATTAGGTAGTGCTGCCAAAGTAATATGACCCATCATTAACAAAATCAAAATTAACATTCATAATTTGGTATTTATTCAATGTTAAGTCTTTAAGCCCAAAAATCTCGCAGCAATCAACCTCAACAATAATTTTTAAAAGCAACTTACAACTTGAACAGCCATTCTCTTTAATCTAGGCCTTTGGATATATTTACATATTTATACATGTTACAACTTACATAAGGAACTCTTGATGCTTTCAGCATTAATTAGCTAAGAAATACATGAGCAGCTGCTTCTGTGAAGGACTAACAGCTCTTTATTTATTTTGCAGGGATACTATAACTAAAATGGTCAAAAGTTACAACTCCAAACTGATATTACTTCGATTTTACATCTCCTTCTTCTGTTTGTGTTAGTTTTACTTTAATAAATATTTTTGAAGTTATTTACCTCTGACAATGAATGAGTAAGTACAGGAATGGAAGTCCGTCCATGACTTACTGAAATAGGAAGCTGGACATGAACTGTGCTGAGAGGTGCTGCAGGTAAAGAGACTGTCATATGACCAGCTTGAGGCTGTTTTGGAGAATCACTTATTACCATCTCTTGACTAGAAGCCTCAGCAGTTGTCACCACAGGAATAGAGGGCTTCTTTAACAAGAAAGAAAATGATACATTTCATTTAACTTCATCTGTGTTTCCTAATACAAACTAATTTCCAGAGGAAACTTATCTCTTTTTTGATAAATATAATTGATTTTATGTAATTGAATGTATAAATATCTTCAACTTGGATGTAACTACTATTAGAAGATATGTTTTCTCAGAAGAATATAAAGTTCTGAGTCCCTAATGGAAATCAAACCCACGATCTTATTACTGGTCAGACTCTTTACCTACTGAGGGAATTGGTCACTTAAGTTCTTAGAGATGGAATATTAGGGATATGACTTGCTTTTAAAACTGCTGACTAATTATAATTCAGCTACTTTCAAGCTGAAGATACTTATTCAACAACTCATTTATTAACGTATAAATACTAATATTGAGTCAGCAGTTAAGTGGGAACAATTATTAATATATAAATACCTAATATTCCATCCATTTTGCTTCAGGAATTTAAGCCTTCAGGAGTCAACGGGTAAATAACATGAAATCTTATTTAACTCTTTGACACCTAAAAGGGCCTAAACCACCCGCACGATATGGTAATATGGTACTGAGTTAAATAATTCAATCTTTCTTAAACAAGAAAACCACGTTTCGACCTTCATAGAGTTCTGCCAAAATTTTATGCCTATAGTGTTCTTCAGTCGTCAAAATTTCCAAACAATGTATTGGCAGCTCAGTAAATTTGCCTCTCTTCGAGCTTTATGGTGGCCCATCGCTGTCACATGGATTTCTTATGTTTTTTGACTTTTTTTTTTAAGAAATTCATCCTAAAAAATATTTTGAGCTAAAATTCAAAATAAAATGAAACCAATTTTATTCTATCAATTAATTAAATGTAAAACTGATCAAAATAAGAAAAAAAAACTTGAAACAATTACCAAACAAAATCAACTTAAACTATGAGTTAAATTGAAGCCAAATAACCCATTGGCCCATATAGCTGCCATAAGATTTTTTTTTCATAAAAAAAATTAAATTTTCCAGTGGCCCATCGCTTCCATAAGTTTTTTTTTTTCGAAAAGAAAGTTAAGTTTTCCATGGCCCATCACTGCCATAGACCACAATACTTAGCAACAGTATTTTTTCTAAAGAGACTGGTAACCAGTCGCCTATCCTACTCGCTCGTTATTCCTTCAATTTCACGTGCAATCATGGCAGCGAAATGGAAAACATTTAATGAAGAAATGAAGGAGAAAAAGAGGGGGAAAAATGCTAATAAGTTCGACTCCATTGTAGTGCAACGCCTCAGTGCAACTGTATCTGGTAAAGCCCAAAAGTACACTCGTGTTGGGCCCAGAGAGTTTGTTGAGTTTGACAAGGAAACGGAGATGTCGATTGATGCCATATAGCAAGCATGTTTAAAACGTTTTGAGCTTCAGATTGGCAGCGGAATGATATGCGATGTACTTGCTGGAGAGCAGGGGCCCTCCTGCACTCACACAAAACAAATACCAAACCTGAAGCTGATTCACGTTCGTTTTATATATGATGATGAACGAAACGAATCGGATTGTGTTGTTGTGAAGCCCGAAAAGCCGAGGAAGCGAAAAATCTCACCGTCAAAAGTTCGTCCTTCTTCGATGCCTAGTCCGAAGAAAACGAAAGCTTTAGAACAGAAAACTATTCCTAAAAGTTTATCTATCGCCTCTATCATGAAATTGGGGAAGGTTATTGAGACTACCAGTAAGCTGGTAAATATTCACACCTTCGACCTTCACAGCATGAGTTGGACAGCAATTCCAACTCCAGTGGATTTCGTCATTTCAACTGAAGTGTTTGGAGAAGGAGCTTTTCGAACAGCGAATATGGCCACTTCTACGACGAAAGGATTCGCATGCAACAAGTGGGTCGTAAAACGATACAACGACCGAGCCCTACAAGATATCCGGGATACGAATCAAACAGTGGAGAACCACACTAAGAAAGTGGTTCAAATGCACTATCTTGCAAAGAATTTCGCTTTAAGGATGGAGAGCGAAGTGACCAAGAAGAGTGTTGAAGAAAAGTTTGGTAAAGTTATGAATTATAATAACATTTACCTGGGAAAATTGCCATGTGGCGAAGTAGTCATGATTGAAGAGTACGTCCAAGGTGAAATGACGAAATATGTCAATAACGATGGCATACCTTGCCCAGGAAATCCAGTAATATTGCAAGAGAAAGCCGTGTGTTTAGTCCACTTTTCGTTCGAGGACTCTAATCATGAGGTGATGTTAGTTGATGTTAGTACATTGGTTTGAAGCCCCTTAACCCTTAAACGGACAAGGGGAGGGGGGATGGAGTGAACCCCCCTTGATTTTTTCGCTCTTAAGTTTTAACAGATTGAATGTTTGACATGTTTTGACACTAATTAGGTGATATGATCATTCGCATTTTCTCAAAATTTGTAAATTCACAACGCTATTTTTCATTTCCTTTGCGGTATTTTGCATTTTTATGTGAGAAAATGATGTTCTCTCCTCATTTCCTATATTATTTTTTAATTTTTAAAAAACTTAAATTCAAAAATTTAAGATGGGGGCCATGTTGAAAATTTTTTTCTTATCATGGCAACAGCATTTAACTAATTAGAGATTTTAGCCATGGAAACTAATAAGTTGATCATCTATTAATTACATGCCAGAAGTCATGGTCTAAATCCTAATGCTTATCAAAATCTTTGGGGGGCGTAGGGGAGTTCACTCAAACCCTCCCCCCTTGTACAAATAAATTATGTTTGGCAAAAAGGCTTATCCGTTTAAGGGTTAAGTTAGCTTCATAATATAAACAACATTCACATTTTATAATTATTATTATTGTTGATTCTTTCTTATCAGTATCTGTGTGGCTATTTTCTGTAATTTAAGAAAATTTTTATTAGGGAAACTTTAAAACTGCCGAATATATTTATTATAATTATTGAAACCCTCTATGATTTTCAGACCCCAAGACACTGCCTAATAAAACAAGCAGTAGCTAGACTGCACATATACAAATTCAAAAGTGTATGCATGCCTTAAAATACAAGAACTGTGAAATAACATTTTGATGACATTGGAAACAATAATTTGAAACATTTTTTGTCCATGAGTTTGCTTCCACAACTCCTGTTGATTCTTTATCAAGGTTTGAAAGAACAATGTTTGTTGAATTGAGAAAATATACAATTATGATACATGTTTCTTAATAATTTATAATGGGCCAAATCATGCAAAATGGATGTAGCACAATTTAGGAATTCAGAAGATTTTAAAATATCTTAACCATTGTGTGTATAAGTATTATTAACAGTTATAGTTGCTTCAAATTGTTATTATTAAAGTTATGGTTGCTTGCAAGTCGTTTACAAAGCAGTTGAGTTACTGTTCAGAATTCTTATGTTTTATGTTTTAAAAGTATTATGATTACAGTAATGTGTTATAACAATGTACAATCAATAAAAAATGCATTTCCAGGGTTTTTGATTCTAGTATATTTGTGCAGTTTCTTTAATAATTAACATTTTGATAATTTGACAACAAGATGTGCTGATTATAAGAAGATGGACATGTGATAATGTAATATGTCTTTGTGCTATTTAGTTATTTATTTCAAAATAATTGTCATATGTACAGCTATGGTAGATTGCAATTTTGCTTTAAAAAAATGTATGCATCTCTGCATTCATTGGCTTTGATTTCTTCAACATTTGGTATCACCCGCTCACATTCTCTCCGAAATGCAGGTTCAAGGAAGTCTTCATCCATATCGAGAACACCAGAATAATTAGCAACCTCTTTTAATTGGTGTTCAGATACGGGCAATCCTAAAAAATGAAAAAAGAACAAAGTAAACACATTGCTGTGTTAGAGAGTAATTGCACTGATAGCAGCTAAAATGCTTACAGTCTTTCAGATGCAAGACTTGCCCAGAAGACATGTAAATGTTGATATTAATTTTTGCAATAATTCAATGAAAACTCTAAAATCAACCATTTTCAAGCCTCCTTTTCTAATAAGTCCCCCCCCCCCTTGCCTAACAAAGACAAAGCTAAACTAAACACTTTTTACTGCAACAATAGTAATTTCTGACTCCAATTAAAAGTTAAAAAATTACTGACAATAAGTACTACTTATTAACAGAGATTTAGGTCATTACAGGGAAATATCAGACCGAGGTCTTGTCTGAGATTTTCCTGTAATTACCGAAAGAACAAGGTTAATATGTTATCTATTATATGGCTTTTTTACAGTTTTTGTCACAATCGGAAGTAACTTTTATTTTCCGGTTGCGTACGTACAAAAGATAATGTTCAGACGAAGCCATGAGCGATTTCAACAAAATCACAAGTACAATTTGCTAATATGTTATTTATTATATGGCTTTTTATTTATTATATTTTTTTAACAATTTCTGTCATTATCGGAAATAATTTTTAGTTTGCGTTTGTGCAAAAATAATGACCGGTCATTATGCATCAACAACAAATCAGATTGCTAGAAATTTTCAAACCATATAATAATCATTGTTAATTAAATTTATACCCAACCTCCTCTTCCCTCTCCCTCCCCTCCTCCCCCTACTCTCCAAGGCAAGCAAAGAAGTTATTTTAAGCAGTAATCTGTTTATGTTTGTTTAGTTTGGTATATATATTTTTTAATTGAAAACCTAAGCTAAAAGATTACAATTATTAATTTAATTTTTATATCATCTACAATAAATGTTCCAAGTTCTGTCAATAAGCAGACATATATAAGCCAAATATTGATAAGTAAATATGAGCATCAATCAATTTTTGTTGAACATACCACACTCTTCTAAGCCATATTCTTCTGGAAAGCTATAAATATGGTCAGGTATACCGGATGGCAAGACAGCATCTTTCTGTGGTCTGATTCGATGGGTGTTCCAAATAGTATTCTTGAAAATGTCCAACTCTCTTTGCATCAGAGGAATCATAACATAAGCAAGAAGCATTCTATGTCAAAAAATAAATATTTTTCAATTAAATGTAATTAAACATACAAATTATCTGTCATGGTTTTCTGTGTATATTGAGAAAAATTAGTTGTAAATATGCTTTGATAGTAAATATAATATACTATCATGTTAGTTTTAGTATATTTATTTAACATTAGACCAGCTGCTCAAAACTGAGAATTTTCGCCTGCATTTACAAAAACCTAGAAATATGAATTCAAAAATACAACACAAAATAATGGTATCATTATTATTGTGCTACTTTGGATATTCATTATCCCTAGTTATATTTAAGCATGTGAGAAAATTACAGTTGACTGTTGATGCTATTCCATTGGCTGGCTAGCTAACAGGAGCATAAATGAGCACTTTTTAGCTTTCAGCCTACAACCCAAATGGCACTAACAGGAAACTGCTCGAAAACTGAAAAGTTTACCAGTCTCCTGGTTTTTATAGAAACAAATATTGTTCGGTACATATCAAAGTTAATGTAAAAAAAGAAACATAAGTTTGTATGACAAAGGTACTAGTTAAGCTGCATCTGCATAATAAAGTTGTTGTTGATGATAATATATGGTTAATGATTTCCAAATTATAACCAGGTTTACAAGATAATCAAAGTAACTTTAATTTTCTTGTTTGTTTTTCCATCTTCAGTATACTAAATATGCAGTTGGAGTTCTAACAGATCAACTGTTTTCAGTTTTTTGGCTTGATATATAATGCTTTCTTTTCACATGTCAGTCTTATCCAATATTTTTAGTTTGCAAAATAATTATTGGTTTTAAACTTTGTTTGGGAAATAAGTATGGTAATAAGGAGAGGGGTTACACATGCCTATACATCCCTTGCATACATCATTCCACCAGCCATACCATGTAATGCACTTAGGAATTTTAATTGGAATTCTTGTGTTATGAAAACATTCAATTTTTTATTTTGTTTTGCTGTTCAAAAAACAAATCTCTTAAAGCTAAGGCCAAAGGCTAAAAGGGGCAGCTATGCCCCAGGCTAAACATGTACCACAACACTAGCTTCATTACTAGACACGCAAGGTCCACTAGGATCAGGGCATTGCATTGTTGTTTCGCATGTACTTAAAAGTAACTTAATAAAAATCTACTTTGAGCACCTGTCATTATCATCCCCTGGGTTGTAGTACCCATGTTCTTTCAACCAGCTAAGGTGAACCTTAAAATATTTCTCTAGTCTCTCATGTACTTCTTTCCACCACCTTTCAATCTAAAATAAATACATGCAAAATTAACAACTAGGTACAAACAACTAAGTATGTAATTTTTCATTAACAATATTTTAATTAACTTGGCAGTTTCAAAACAATTATGATAACCTTTATTCACATATTATTTTCAATATAAATGCCAAGATAAAACAAAGAAAAAAGAAATGTACAAACATTTACTGGTGACTTACTTGGTTAGAGGTTGATGGGCCATAGATAACTGTATCTGTAGCATCATCCATATCACCTTGTTCACTTCTAATGAAAGCATGCATGGTTGCCATTGTACCTGTCTCTGTACCCTTGTCCATTCTAAGATACGAAGAAATTTTGCGCGTCTCATAAAGGTATTCGAGATACCAACGACCAATAACCAGAGGGTGAGAGTTGGTCACCCATATTTTCAGCCACAACAACTTACGACTGGCCGTATCTATGCATCCATAGACTGCAAGAGGGTACGTGCTGTTCTGGTATCCCATTAACTTATCATGACCATCTACCGAATGGACAAAATTAGGGCCTCTTGTGGTGAAATGCCCCCTTGCTTTCTTTTTCTTGCCACCGGGAGCACGTTTTTTGAGGCCTTCGGGATCCAAGTCCGACATGGTAGCGTGAACCAAGGCTCGTGGGACGTTCAAACCGTACTCTTGACGGACTTTCTTTTGCATTGCGCGATACCCAAGCAAATTTCCGGGCCCATCTAACTCTTGAGCTACTGCTTCTTTTACATCATCGACCGTAACATCATGGTCTTGGTAAAATATATTGAAATGGCGGAGACGGCGATCGAGAGAACGTAAACTCCAGGCATAGCATGGGAAGTCTCTCTTCGCAAAGCTCAAGATTTCATCGCGTTTAAAGGATTGGCGGACGTACTTCTCAAGGTCTTCTTGGAGGTTGGAATCATCCTTCCAAGCATCATTACGTGTAGTACACATTTTTCAAGTAAAAAAGAGAGCGGACTCGTTACCAGTCTCTTTAGAAAAAGTACTGTCGCTAAGTATTGTGGTCTATGGCAGCGATGGGCCATGGAAAATTTAACTTTCTTTTCGAAAAAAAAAATCTTACGGCAGCTATGGTCCACTGTAAAATTTATTTCTTTTTTACGAAAAAAAAATCTTACGGCAGCTATGGGCCAAGGGGATATTTGGTTTCAATTTTATTCGTAGTTTAAGTTGATTTTGTTTGCTAATTGCTTCAATTTTTTTCTTCTTATTTTGATCAGTTTTACTTTTAATTAATTGATAGAATAAAATTGATTTCAGTTTATTTTGAATTTTATCTGAAAATATTTTTTAGGATGAGGTCTTAAAATAAAAAGCCAAAAAACGTAAGAAATCCATGTGGCAGCGATGGGCCACCATACTGTACGGTACATCAGTTCTCGTTCGTCTTTGTTTTTTCTGAGAGCTGGTGGAGCTTAATCATAATGAGGATTTCGATAAGGTGTTTTGACAGCTGATCAACAGAAAATAAGATTTGTTTGACGTCAGCACTTTTTTCTTGTTGGAAGTCTTCCTTTGATGGTGCCGCTACCTGAATCACTATTTTCTGAAATTGCAATTGGGAGACCATGGCTTCTCTTTTCTGTTTTTCTGACTGTAGGTTATTATTCAAAAAAACTCCTGTAGAGTTGTAGAACAAGATGTTGAATCGGTTCCCAATAAACTGCGACATTCAGTTTTTTTCTGCACCAACTTCATTAAGAAAAGTGTTAAATTCAGAAGCTGCCCCAGCATTCTTTTTGGATGGAATGCTTTACACGAGGCTCTGGTGAGTCTGACAGTTCCTGAATCACTGGAACCTAAGGTAAATGGATTTTGCCCTTCTGTGGCGGCTGTTTCAAAATGCTTCAATGCTTTGTTCGCCTTTCTTGTGAAGGAGCAAGAAGAGTAATCCACTGAAGTAGCTCACTCCATAAAGATGTGCGTTTGTTTAACTCTAGAGCAATCCCAACTGTAAAATGTTTGAATTCTAAAGGTTTTTCCTCTCCCCTCTGTAGAGCTTGGCGTGAAATTGTAGCTTTTTCTGAAAATTGACCAAAGTTGATCTATTTTAGTTCGTTTTCAATTGATAAAGCAGCATTAATAGGGTCAGGGAAATCTGAATTTTGTGTCAGAGCGAAAATTAGTCTTATGATGCTGCATAGACTATACTGAGACTGAAAGTGCAGGCTTCAATTGTATTGAAATTGAAATTTACAGTATGTTTTAAGCACTTAAAATGAATCCGTTATTGAACAAACCTATAGTTTCGTCAACATAGATTGAAGAACAACATTTATCGAATGCAGTTCCTTCAAATTCCGGCTCTGCCATTACATTTACAATGTTTTATAGTCAGTGAATTACTTTAATATAAATTAATCCATTTTCACTGTATTAATGAAACGTAAGTAACCTACATATAGTTTAGATAAGAAAACTTAATAGATTTGCACAAGGAACAATAAACTACATTTGAACGTAAATTTTATGAATTAATGCAGCAGTGTTCATACACTGTCATTTTTTAAGAGTTATTTTAACTCCAAAAAAGGAGTAAAAAAAAGGGTACAGAATAACTCCAAAATGGGAGTAAATATTTATTCCTTTTTGTTTACTCCTTTATCGGAGTAAAAATAACTCAAAAATGGGAGTCATGTTAACCCTTTTACTGGAGTTACTTCTTCAATATATTCCTCATGAAAGTAAAAGTGACTGCAAAATGCTAGTTATTTTTACTCTTTTTTTAGAGTAGCTTTTTTAAAGTACTCCCACCGGAGTACAATTGACTCTCAAATGCGAGTTATATTTACTCCTATACCGAAGAAGCTTTTTTACTGTACTCCCCAGGGGAGTAAAAATTGGCTTTTCTCAAAGCCCTACTATCAAGGAGTAAAGTTACTTTTAAAAATAACGTAAAATAAGATCACACACTAAGGAAAAGAAAATCGTAATTATCGCTAGTGTAGAGGTTCTCTTAGTAGGACAGTAGTTATCCCATAAACACAATAATACAACAATTGCAAATAGTGAATGTTTAATAGTAACCAACTAGTTGTACATCAGTCAGTAAATATTCATGAATTCCCAATAG
>JAOTRI020154857.1:0-10022 GCA_028564885.2 Zoanthus sanctaehelenae
ACCTGACAGTGGTACGTATTTGATAATGAGTTAGTGTTAGTGAGTTGTTACATGTAAGGGAAGCTAAACCCTTTACATACCTGACAGTGGTACGTATTTGATAATGAGTTAGTGTTAGTGAGTTGTTACATGTAAGGGAAGCTAAACCCTTTACAAGCCAAGTGGAGCCGTTGCCTATCTGTGGTTTCTGTACTGTTATGCCAGAGCTCCCTCGGGTCTCAAAAGAAATTATATATGTAATACCAGTGAAAGTGAGTGTTTCTCGTAGCCAAAGCTTTCTGCATATCGGAAGCAATTGTAACAGGGTGTTCGCGATTTCATGATTTTAATCACCATTGCATTGACGGCACCACTTCACTCAAAATCAGCAGTTGGTGATCAGTACTCTTGGAGTATTTTCTCAGTTATAAAGTTTATAGATTATTGTGGAGATATGATCTTGTTACCTTGGAAAGTGTTTCTTAACATCGTTTTTCTTTTGGAGTTTCTTTTTCTGTTTATTCTAACACTAATTTACTTTTCTCTTTTACAGTAATAGTACAAATAAATAATATTGTCACTTTAAAAGATGGTGTAGTCGCAGAACTCACTTTCCATTACAAATAACTAGTTTTATAAATTAGTTTATCAAAATAATGCTTTGTGCTTTCAGATAAGAGCCCGCTGTTGAGCGATTTTGTGTCACAGATCAAGTCGAACACGGACCTAGCCGCCATGTTTGATTCTATTCAGCGAGACTCCAGCTCAACTGAGGCAATGGACACAACATAGAACAATGTATTCTTCTCGGGCCCAGTTTACCTCTATCAAGTTCTGTTCGTGGTGCTATTCGGTGTTTCTACTGGGTAGCGTGTGCGATTTCAGTCATGATTGAGTCCTTGCTTGACGTCACTGTTGACAATATGTTTTAATAGTGCAAAAGGTTTGTTAGAGAATGAAAGGAGGTAACCAAGAATTGACTTTAAAACTACCTAAGCCCGTTCAAAGCAAAAAAATCTATACTTTGTTTCTAACAAAATTTTCTTAAAAATTCACGCTTTCAAAATTTCTTTGTGAGTCGTATATTTTTTTGAAGAATCATTATTTTAACTTAACGGACCAACATTCGCCATGTTTTAAACGAGGCTAGAACTAGGTTCGAGTTTGGACCACACAACTATTATGTACAGCCATCTACTTGTAAACAATGATGGTATGGCGCCTCTGTCTATTTAATTACTCCATAGATGCTTTGCGGTTCCTACTTGAACCCAGTTTTTACCTCGTTTAGAACATCGCGAGTTATTGGGGGACCTTGTTTTGCAAACAACTTGTAAAGTTTAGAATTTGGATAAGTTGTTTTCTAATCACGTTAAAATCTGAAACTTGATCCGGATCTGAGGAGGCAAAAAGTATACAGAAATTTGCCTACAGAAAGAATAATTATCTTTTTTCTGCATAATTATTATCTATGCTATAGTTCCTAAACAAGCTAAACTGAAAGTAGATAAAAAGCTGATTTAGCGAGTGTTAGCACTTTGTCAGAAAAACTAAAAATCCTGAATTTATACAAGCAATTTTGAAATGTTTTTTCTGTTTTTCAAGTAATAAGTAGAGATTACACTTTTAGCATTGTGCTAGCAGGTGAATAGATCATTTTGCAAGCTCTGATTGGTTATTAAACATCAAATATCCTGCTTTATTCACCTTGGTCACTCAACCGTAAAAACTTTGATTTGGTCAGATTTTATTAAAGATATGTTTTCAAAAAAAGAAATTCTAAAAGTGCTATTCAACTGCTATAGTTTAACACTGAAACAAATATCCTCTTGGTTTTGGTGCCTATCGATTTCGGGGAATAATTGTTAATTTTTCAGTATTATATCTCTTGATATTAACCCTTGACTTCAATATTTTCAGTGCTCTGAGCATGGACTGATACTCAACACATGAGCTTCTTAGAACATTGCGAAACTATCGAAGGCGATTATCAACCATTTCAATATAGAGCCGCTTAAATTGCTCGTCAGTTAACCTACTCTCCGATGCAACTAATATTATTTAACTACCAGTAGATTAGATGATAACTTTGATTATAATTATTGAAAATCTTTAAAATTTGAACACTTCGGAACTGAGGTGACATTGTTCTGTTAATTTTCGTATTTTAGAGTAGTCTTCAAATATTTTCAAGCCAAGGGTGTCACCGTTTCTTTAAAATTCTTCATCATGAGTCATGAGCAGGAAGAAGATGTTCACGTCACCAATTGATCAAGGGTTTTCAGTCAGAGCAATTGAATAATTTGGCGCCAGTCCTTGCTCTGATTTTTTAGAAGACTAATTCCCATTTCCTGCAGTTACACTGCTTCTGAAGATATGCTTTAACGGTTGGAAGTGATTTTACTTTACAGTTGCAAACGACTTAAGTCATTGCTAATGATATTTTTATCAAATCTTTCGTATTCTTGTCGACTGGGTCCGAGTAGATATACCACGTGGTACACAGATCAAGAGTCCCTACTATTGGTCAGAAAGGCTAAATTGCCATTGGCTCTTTAAAACTTTAAATGATGAGAACATTAGAAAATAATGACTTGCTGTTTTGTGCACAAGTTGTGGTCTAAGAACTTTAATGTTACGTCAAGTTTTCTTGTGCACAATAATTATTATTACAGAAATAAAAAGAATTAAGTTTATCCATTTTACCTTCAAGCGAACTTACGTCATATTTGCACACTATAGTAATCTCCCAAGAGACTTAAGGCCAGGTCTGTCTCAACTCACTGAAAATATTTGGTATTCATGGCTACTTTTAGTACAGCAATAAAATTCTTGCATTTGGCGGGTGATATAGAGCAAATGTCTTTTCTGTACTCTGTGTGTGACTCCTATAGAGTACTAAAGTGATGACGTCTCAAAATGTTTATTTGTGAAATCCCTAGTTCTACAGTTATATTTAGAAAGAACAAGATAAAAAATGCCTCCATGCCTAAAATTAGCTTTTCACCACCAATCAGTGACGAGATATTGATACGCTTATGCTCTGATGACCCCATACAAATCCTTAAATTGGCTTGGTTCCTAACGTGAAGAACCAAGCCATTTTTAGAAGGATATGTATGGAGTCATTAGTATGTGGTAATATCTCGCCGCAAATTGCACCAAGATGCTGATTTTTAGCAAGGATACATTCTTAGTCTTCATCTCTCGAATGATCTTTAACAATTCCATAAATTCACCAATTTTTATTTTTGTGACGTCACACCTTACCACTCTATTATATCCCAGTGCATGTCTACTTGATACCCGGTGATTACTAACTACATCCCTCATACTCTTACACAAACCCGTGACAAAGTAGCTTCTGCTGATAGCAACTGTAGCTAAAGAAATCATTGACGCCCGGTTTAAAACTGAAGATTTAACCCAACGTAAGATCTCAAATTGGGGATTCCAATCAATAAGTAAAGAACTACTTAAAAGTGGTTGTGTTATATTTACCGAGTGATGTGCAGTTAGTACGAGTACAAGTACCCTTGATTTGTCCTTGCTTATTGCATGCAGAATCTCCTCTGGACTTCCACAAATTCCGAGGGAGAACACTGCATACTTCAATCTGCATTGATTAGCACTTTAGTGCACTGTTTCATTGTTTTTTTCATTTTGCCTAAAAACCGTTTTGTGTGTTTATAAGCAAGCTGTATTACTTAAAGGCAGTGGCGTAGGAAGCGGGGGGCCACGGGGGCTATTTCTCCCCCACTTTTACGTGTGGGGGGCCATCATATGTTTTGTCCCCCCCCCCCCCCATTTTTGGCCATAAGAAAAATATATATTTGATAATTTAGGGGAAATGCGGGGTAAGTCACCATTTCTGGGACTTCAAAGTCCACGTTACATAGGCCTATATCACAAATTTTAATTAAACATGTTACTCTAAAATGAAAGAGCAAGAAATGTGTAGCCCACAGTTATTCATAATCACAAGAAAACCAAACTTGTTACAACTGGTGTTGTAAAGCAATTTCATCACAACTGTAACGACGTGTTGTTATGAAGCCAAGTGTCAGCAGCAGTGTATACAATGGCGAACATAGGGAATCAGGTAGATCTCCCATTTTGTTACATTGCACACCGTCAATTAAATATAAAATTGAATTAAGAATTAACGCCTTCAACGTTTTTCAATCAATAATTAACTACGATAGGGAAGAAGGGTGGGTGTAATCTAATTTTTAAATTTGATATACTTTAGGTAATACTTTAGGGAATTATAGAAGGGTATATGAATTACTTATTTTAAACTTTTATTCGCTTTTATATGTAAATATATACTAGTGTTATTTACTAGGTGTCCTCAATTAGTTTACTTTTATGTGAACTAGCACCTCCGACACGGTAATAAAGTTATTATCATTATCATTATCATTATCATTATCATTAGCATTAGCATTAGCATTAGCATTAGCATTAGCATTAGCATTAGCATTATCATTAGCATTAGCATTATTTTTTTTTTACCAAACACCCTACTAAAATTTATATAAACTATAGAGTAACATAATTAATGTGCAAAACATGACATCAAGGTAAAAATAGCTGTTGACTGTTAAGTTTGCCAAAACGGGAGTTGGCTCCCCCACTTTGAATTTGCTTCCTACAACTCTGTAAAGTTAAAATTTTAAGGATTTAAAAATTATAAGTCTATCTAATTTTTTTTCTCTAACAAACAAGCAAAATTTTCTGTTTAATTGTTAGTAAAAATTGTTTGTGCATCAAAACTAAACTTTTAGAATCCGTTCCTGGATATATAATATTTGTTGGCTGGCACTGAAATTAGTGTGGGTAAGTTCAATCTGTCTTTGTCTTCAGTTCTCAGTGAACAACAAGAAATCCGTTTGCCTCTCAAAACACTGTATCAAAGACTCTAAATGGTGTTTATTACTTTAAAAAGATTAGAAGCCTCTTATATCAAAACACGATGATATTATTGTAACAATATTGTAACCGTGCAGTCTGGTTAGCCTAGTAGGTAAGATGCCAGTCTATTGTGCGGAGGCTCGGGTTCGATTCCCGGCTGGACCAACACTCAGGGTCTTAAAATAATTTGCTTTAACATCTGCAAATGGTTAGACTTTCACGTCTTCTCGGATAAGGGCGTTAAACCGTATTCTTAGTCTCTCGATGTCTCTGTCGAGGGACTTAAAAAATGCCACACACTTCTCGCAAAGAGCAGGGTGGTGATCCCGGTGATCCCTGAAACTGTTAAAACCTGTATATATTTGTAAAGCGTTGTGAGGCTTATAGGATAAGCGCTATATAAATATTGTAATTATATTATAATTATATAGTATTTCATTTGCTAGTTTCAAAAACCTACTATCATTCGGATGCACTTTCATTTTATTATATTTGGAGTTGTCAACCGATCCTGGTTTTAAAGGAAATTAAAAATGCAAGCTCTTTTCCTTCATTGCCGTCCCATCTGGTTACCAAGCCCTAAGGCTTACAATCAATCTTAATTTCCACTCTTGGTTTCCATTTTAAAACCATCAAACTTTCCTCAACCTTTGTTTGAAGTCATTTCCTAAGTTGTGCTGAGAATTGGCCCATGAAACAAGTTTGCCTTTGCCCCTCGTCCTGCGTTTTTTTTAAGCTGATATGATGGTTATCTGAGATATAGCCTTCTCCCCATCCCTACTAGCTCTTATACCCACCGGCTCCCGTATCACCACTGGGCACTGGCTGCTATCACCACCGGCCTCTATATCCCCACGGGCTCTAATACCCAAGGGTTCCAATGCCCACCGGCTCCTATCCCCACGGGCTCTAATACCCAAGGGTTCCAATGCCCACCGGCTCCAATGCCCACCGGCTCCTACCCCCACGGGCACCAGCTCCTCTCCCTACTACCCAATCCCCTTTTCCACCCGCCCTACTTGCCCTCGCATACGATTTTCACTTGGTAGTAATTGCTATGCATTATGAACTGCGAAAGTATTTCTCGGGGTATCCGTGAAAAACCATAATTAAGATATAAAGGTTTTTATGTGTTTTGACTGATATAAATAATTAGATAACACTCACTAGTATTGTTTCCTAAACAAAGGATATCGTCCCAAACTCACATATTGATTATCTTTAACACCATTCCTTTCATATCCTATCTCGATAACTCATTAACTGCGAAACCTTCCGCTTGCTCAGTGGACTCGCTAATGTGTGAAGAGAATGAAAGATATTTTACTGACTTTAATTTGTGTATATATTTTGTATATAAAACATGATGTGGTAAAAATTGTCATATACTCTAGGAAACCTGCGTTTTTTAAATTACTAATATCATTGAAAACGTCCAAACCATTGTTTGAGTTGAGAGAAATTGATAAATGAAGGTGACGTTGAATAATTACCGTTGGCTGTTGTCAATTTTCTACACCAGGGGTCGTGATAGAATGATCAACAACTTCATGCATGCAGCAATTTGTAACAAAAATGAATTCCTTTGCACACAAATGTTTGAATCAACGCGACACAGTAGGGCATTACACGATGTAAGATAAGTTTTGTTTAACGTTCGACGTTCGCACAGGTTTTGTTTCACCTCCGAAATTTCATTGTTTTAAACTTTAGCTCTCTTTTCTGTTTACATTCTTTGACTTAGTTCTGTTTTTAGGATAATTTTTGTTTGTCGATAAATGGGTTGGGTGGTTTCAAGCCGATTAATATTTTTAGTGACCATTTTTCCATCTCACTCTTTACCTTTCATTTATCTTTTAATTTTCAAATTTAAACTGTCAACTTTTAGTAAATAAGTTGTGTAGACAACGGTAATATAAAATCATTTTTAATTTCTACCTTGACGAAAGATATACCTTACTTCTCTTTGCCTTGAAAATACAGATTGACATAAACAAGGGAACAAACCAATATGGCGGATCCAGGTCTAACACGTATGCTTATGATGATCTTCAATTACTTAGCAACGGTAAGCGGTTTACAAATACTAGAATGCTTGCTAAACATCTGATAAGTAAAGTGAACTATCAAGAGTTGCTTAAAGGTTATCGTCATTAAACGCTTTTTATTATTGAACAGAGATAAAGCGCTTTATAAGTCAATTATAATGATGAGCTCTGGACGGCTGTTGACTGAGAGCTTGTCTACTTATCACATATATCCACCATACACGGCAATAGAACTTGTTGCGGTTTCCGACACCATTTTTGCTGGTAGGTTTTTATATGGCTCAAATTTTCAGCATCTGTAAGCAATTTAAATGAAAAATACCATTAAAAAACATTGTGAATTGAAAGCGAAGTAATTTCCAAGTGTATTCATTTAAAATGCAAGCAGTTTCTTGGTGCATATTAGTTAGGATTATTTTGCATGATCAAACATTAGTACGCGCCTTGACCGGCGGAAATTTTACCTTGAAAACTTTAGGCAGAAACGTTTGTTGAGACGTACAGCTGCACTAGAAAGCATCAAGTATCTTTGCATATTTGCTGCAGTAAACTACGTTTATGAACCGTTTAATTGTATGTAATCAAAAAGGCATCAAGATTTCTACCTACAACGACGAACAAACTCGGACTTTCACTGAAAATATTTTGAATAGCTTTTACTTTACAACTACAAAACAAGAAATAGTTCTTATGGTATATCTTATTTCAAACACAACTTTAAATACCTTTTTATAGACAACAAAACGGTATACTGGCTGTAAGATTACTTAGACATAAAGATAGAATCATCACACTTTGAGTTTGAACAAACATACCAATATATTGTAGGCATGTTGCCACATTGCCACAATGTAACCATTAGTAGAATGAAAAATATATTCATATATTTGAAAGCCAGTAAGCGGCACTGTATGTTGATACAAATTTTATGCTTATCTTCTTTAATTTTTTATAATTGCACAGTATCTAGATTTATAGAAACTGATTATACTATTGACATAATTCTCCATTCCTCCTAAATTTATTATGGCTGTGGGTGTATATGTACGTAATTTGTTTAGTTCTATTCTGACCTGTCTAATTTTATTGTTGTTCATGAAGAACTGATCTCGTGTAATGCCCTCAATATTTCATCAGTTACTTGCACCTTGACCCAGCTGCTAAACTTGATTAGATTTTAGTATTTCAATAAACACAACGAGGAATCTATGATATTTTTATATCGCAAATACTTTTTAAAATATTATTGGTTAGAAAATTTCAAGAACATGCCGTCATATCCCAAAATCAAAAAAAGTTTGTTGATTTTGTGTTGCTTTGAGTTTGACGGAAGATTATCGCTCAAATTCTAAGTTTTGCTTTTAAAACTCTAATATAACTTACAGAAATAATCAAAGCATTCCCACCCCGGAGGGAAAAAGTGTCCAACGCAAAGATTAAATGTTTTTTATTAAAACCTCACACGTTCACCAGGCATAGATTTTGAGAATTTTTACAGGGCATTTTGCAGTCACAACAGGACATCGATTTTTGCCTTAAACCACGTTTTCTATTTCTGCCACTATGTCTGCCACAAATAGTAAAGAGATCCAGATATTTTAAAATTTCTAGTGATTTCCGTGAAACTAAAAACAACTGCTTCTCAACATCGTTCATTTTGAATAAACTTTCTTACTTTTCAAATGTCTTTATTAATTGCAGTCGTCTGTTCAGTCATAACTCCATAACTAGAACAGACACATTCATGCAATTTAAATTGTTTTGCAACATATGGTGTCTCACTTTCTAACTTGAATTATGTAATTGAGATGGGTGTCGTTGATTTGTGACATTCAAAATTAAGCAAGTTATTTTACATCAAATCCAAGTGATCGTGCCAGATTTTATATTTAGGTCGTCAATAAAAATTACGGCAGCCGAAAGTGCACCTTTCCTCAGGGATCGAAATTAGCTTGCGCCGTCAGGAAAGGGTTAAATGAACATACTTCTTAATCATAGCAGCTTACTAAACTAAAACCTGATGCCATTTGACTGAAAATGAAAGTATAAAGCTTTATAATTTTCTGGGTTATGATCTACCTAAACGCTTCGGTTTTTCGCAAGTGAAAGTCTTGTGTTCTAAAAGCTGCCGAAATTGGAAAAGTATATTTTCAAACAACAATCTTTCTTTTACTTAATCGCCATAATACAAAAAGATTCCCGCATTTTCCTTAGATTTAGAAGATTAAGTCGCTCAAAACCAATGAAACTTTGCTTATTTTGCAACAAATGTATTTCGCAAAATGGAGAGTAGCAACGAAATGTGAACTGATATTTTCTCGTATGCATCGAGAAAAGGGTACACGTTTTATTGCGCAAACAAGTATTTCAATATTACAACTTGTTTTAAATAATCGCTTTATAGTTTTTTTATACAGGATATAAACTCAACTCGTTTCACTCGTGTATGCAGCAAGGGCCTGGTCACAAGCATGAAGCGAGATATCTTTGGGGACGGGGATATCTCGGTCCTCCGAGATTTTTCTAGGGTGCGAGATCTTGGTCTGGAAGAAAGGGATAGCCCTAGGGTAAAGTTGTGTCCGTCCATTTTCTCGGGGCAACTTTGTGAATCATGCGCATGCGTTCCTATTAGAACAAGACAAGACGGCGGCTACTAAGCACCATTAACCGAGACATCTCGGGGTCAGGTTTTCTCTTGGGAACGCAGTAAGGACAGCGCTTTTTGAGCTTCATTGGCCGCCCGTGCATTATAGAATTATATTCAAAGTTTCAATGATTTCTTATAAAGGAATTAATAGTATGGCACCGAAATATACTAATGACCTTATAACTATCAAATTAGAATCTAGCCATTCTGTTACTGTTGCTCATCCTAGAGTGCGAACCACGACAACAAAAGAAGATCAGACCTTCGGTGATGCTACACCGAAAATAACATCAGTGAACCCCTTTAAAGCGCAGTTAAAAACTTTATCATTTAGACAAGGCAGTAAGGACTTAGTATTAACCGTTGTTAAATATAACTAAACCCGTGAAATAGTTAATGGGACACAAAAGAATGTGTTAGGCTTCAAAACA
>JAOTRI020154868.1:0-20360 GCA_028564885.2 Zoanthus sanctaehelenae
AACCAGAAAAAGGTCAGTTGCCTCCTAAGATGTACACATGTCTTTCTCAGCTCACCTTTTGGAGTGTTTTACTATATATTGCAAAATATACATTTGCAATTTAATTACATCATCTGCTTCCTTCCTACAAAGTGAAAGGAAATAAAGGAAGACCTATATTGGCTGTGAGCCTGGCATCTTCTACTGAAGAAGCATATCTTGTACAATAACCCAGGTACAGGGATAAAAAAAATGTGTTCACCTCCATAGGGATTACATATGCCATATAAACATTCAAATACAAACTTGTTCTACGAACCATTGCACACATATATAACTATAAGTTTACATCTTCCGATGATTAGATAACCGTTTGTTTCACATAATTTCGTTACACCAAGATGAACCACAGCAACAAGAAATTATACTCATTTTATTAACCTGTTTCCACTGGGTGTACAACACTTGCTGCTAAAGATAGAAGTTCAACAAAGAAACAAAAATGTAGTAATACCCTGAAAAAATAGTTAAACGTGAAGCAACGCTTCTTTTTAGATAGCAAAGGCTCCCGGTAAAGTAGTTAGTACGTAATTACAATAAAATCAAATAACTTTGTTGTTTTTATATCGTCCGAGCTGGTATATATATATTTGTATATACCGAAACATCCTTGAAAGACTGAGACAACAACGCATTGAAACTTTTATTATGTGCGGCAATGTGACTTTGATGTCATTCAAGCTTGAGACTTTACAGCTTAGCGTGTTTTGGAGTCTTCGAAGATTTTGAAATCAACTGAAAGCCAACCGACAGCATTGCACATTTGTTACATATATCAAACATTTTACTTCGCACAACTATTGAGAGAACACAACCAACGTTAAAAAATGACAGGAGAACTTTAAAAAATTCTTCTTATATTTGATAAATGCTGAACGGCAGACCTCAGACTATCTGCAAACAAGTAACTAAAGATGAGTTGCGCTTTTAGCCTTATTTGGGTCGTCACTGCAGTTACTCTAAGTTGATTATGAAATATTTTGTGTTTAGCACTGCCCAATTAATATAACACGGCAAGCTCTGCGGTTCAAAAGTATTGTTTTTCCTTATCAAGGGTGTGAAATAGTTATCAAAGAATAGATTAATTACAACTAAATTTTTAAGACAAAATTATAACCACTTTTGGAACGAGAACTGTATGACTGTTTAACATTTACTTTTGGGTATGTTGAAAAGCGAATGCCACATTTATTGTTTGTATGCTCCGCAACTAAAACGCATTGGAAGACAAACATAAAAAAAATTAGCATGATTCAAAAATATAGGTTGAGATTATTTGTTACTGGAAAAGAAACATCTGATTTGTTACTTTCTTCATAAGAATTAAGTGAAAAAGTTGTTTTGAACTCCAACATTGAGTAAATGACCTCTTACCTCGAGCGTTTTTTAAACCAGCTGGACTGCGGAAGCGTGACCGACTATTAACGAGAACTGTTTTTAAGTATGGGAGTAAATGTCAACAGTTTGAATCTATAGATGTTACACTTCTAGCTCAAAATATGTTTCCTTTTTATTCAGTCAACTTTTACATATACAAACTCCAAATACGTCCTTTATATAACATGTTTGACAACCATATAATTTATTGCTTTTTAAAACACTCAGATCAACAAAGTTTCCTTAACTGTGTGGGGACAATAAACAAAACTGTATGTATGTGCGTGAATTCACGTGAAGAAAACTGGGCACGCAAATTCAAAGAATAGGAAAGAACCCGGAAACTATAAACGACTTGCTTAATTACTCGAAAGTTCTCTAAAACCCTGTAATCATCAAAGACAGACGACACGTACCACTACGGAACAGCTAAACTAGTCTAATTATCAAAGTAGGAATTGTTTTGAAATTCGACCCACCTTTAACTGCACAAAAGGTCGACTTCGTGCTATTGATACCCTGAGCATCGAGTGCAGTGGAATATTGATACACGATATGGAATTTCCTGAAATCGTTACTAAAATTCTTCTCTGGTTGATCTAGTAGCTCAATAAAAAATTGTTTTCCAGCTGTATAGAATGTTCCCCGCTAGAAAAGACAAAAGAAAAAACATTAAGACATCAAGTCCACAATCTTTGTTTCAATGAAATCGTGTTGCCTTTTATCAATGATACAACCTAACGGAGCTAATAGGTAAAAAAAAGAAAATTTTCACAAAAAGAAGCTTAAGGAGATTATCAAGAATAACATGCTAAAGCTGATTATTGTAACACGCTAACAACGTTTGATGCCAAGGACTGAAGACGTTTTTTAAAGGCCAACATAACATATAAATTGACTTTCGTTTGAATACCAAGTAAAATATAAATAATTTTTCTACATTAGTTTTTAACTACACATTTTAAAGAGATGTGTTCCAGTTATTATTCCTTAAGGGTAATTGTTGTATGAACGAATTTCCGGCTACCTATATCTTAAGGTGCCGCAAAGTTTTTGCAATGAAGTTGTTACAAAAGTCTGATTTTGAAAAATCGTTGCAGCAGTACATATTGTGTTGCGTTAGTGTCGTCGTCTCACACAAGGGTTGCATAAAGTAGTGATATACTCATTCAAAATGGTTAGGAGCTACTTGTTGTCTCGCACAGGTTTTAAAATTTAGAATAAAATAGTTATAATTATAATTTTTGCACAAAATTATTTCATCACCAGAAAACAGATAACAGACGTCCAGTCGCGAAGCTCTAAAATTTAAATAATACCTTAGACAAAACATTCACCATACAATCAAGTGTTGAGCTGGCACCTTAAAATTAATCCTAGTCGCTGATAAAATATTTTCGAATGGTTTTCAAATTAATATATGAAAGTAATCACTTCTGTAACCGAATTTAAAACAAATATAAAAGACTCACCAATCCATGACATAAGCTAAATATTGCTGTTGAATCTGGATCCCCAGAGACTTTTCCACCATAAATACATTGTTCTAACTCCTCAGCATACGGAACTCGGTGTGTATGGTTATAAACATGTTCCAAAACAAATTTAGGAGCCAAAAAGTCTCGATCTTCTTTTAGGTGAAAAACAAAAATGCGTCCAAAAGCAACAAGTCTGTAAAATAAAGTCCTAGTTTTTCTTCCCTCATTGCTGTGTTTAACAAAGTTTTGTCGACTAGAATATAAGCTTCCATTCTGTGTAATCCTCTCTGGAATAACCACTTCAAACAGAACTCGCCGACCATCCCGGGTCCCAACGCGGGTACGATCTGTTGTCAAATAACAAAGTGAGACGCTAATTATATCAGAATATTTACTCCGGGTTAATCTGTTTTTTGAAGTGACCCTGGTAAATTTAAAACTCCTACCTGTACAGTAGACTCTGTTTCTTGAGCTTTGAACAAGTAATAAAATAATATTTCCAATTATTGCGATTAGCACTCGCATTGTGGAGGTTCACTTGGATATTTTAATAGTACACAAACACTAGCTCATCTATTGGGATTTCCACTGACCAAAGAGTATCAAGAGGTCAGCACCCACGCCCGCGTTGATTTCTCAGCCAGCCAATCAGCGCAAGGCAACTCTTTTATCCGGTTTGTTAGCGATGACAGGATTGCCTTCAAAAGAAAAAGAAAAATAAGTTGTCACACACCGGTATCAAGATTGAAGCGGTTTTCTTGGGCTTCACAAGTTTGATTGGGTCCAATGATAAGTTATCATCTTTTACTATCTGGAAAGACATTGCATCATGCAACAAAAGGCAGGATATTGTGATCTTAAACGTGCTTCGCGCTTTCTTTTTTTTCTGCACCTTAGAAATGATACAACTCTTTCAGGATACAGTACACAACACTTACTGGTTAACATATTTTGCGTGTGTTTCACAATAAGAATAATACAAAGCGGAGTGGTCTGAAGTGATTCTTTAAAACCTTGATAAATACTAATGTATTTTGGACAGATATCCATTCGGTTGTTCTGCGGTGAATGACAGATTACGTTATTGAAGTGAAGCAAGATAACGACCTCTTTAAAACTTTTCTGGAGACCCAAGTTTAATGATCAATAAAAAGGCAAATCACATAGGAAAGAATGTTTCAAACTCGATAGAATCTTAAAACTCAGTAATGATGGACAAGATATGTTTCAAGATGGTATAAAGAGTGTGAGTTTTTTAACAGGTCTAGTCTCCTTTTACAATGTGTCAAGGATTTATAAGCTGTATTTAATAAATACGCGTGACTGAGCCAGACTGAAAAACAAACAAGACTTATATTTTTAAAAAAACTTTTTAAAAATCTGTAAATATTGTACATTTAGTAAAATTGCAGAAGATATATTTTTCTTGTTCTATTACATTATTAATAATTATATGAGTTATTTACTAAAACATGAATTGTCCCCTTGGGATTGCAAACCCAATAAAATAAAGTATATTCAACAGTGATAGAATGTAATGGCAAACATGGCGGACCTTCCGTTCAGGGCTCAACACTAACTTTCAACTAGTTTACTGGAAAGTGTCAACATTGATGCTACCAGCCAAACATTTTCTTTTACTAGCCATTCGTTGATAATGAAATTCTCAGATAACTTCCTCGATAAAGACAGTAACTTGTACTTTGTTAACTGGCCAAAGTTGCTGGCGGAAACAGAAAATCTACTACTAGTCGAAACTGAATTTCTACTATGAATGTCATAAATGGCAAGCTGCTTCGGTGTTTCTACAGAAACAGTTCTTTTTAAAAATAAATAAGTTAATACACCGTAGTGGAGATGACTTTATGTACTAACGTTTCGGACTGCAGACCTTCGTCCGAGCGACTCCAGTTCAAAACGTCAGTAGTGTCAGTACATAAATTCATCTCCACTACGGTGTATTAACTTATTTATATATAAAAAGAGCTGAATTTCTACTAGTCTGTGGTTCAAACTCTGGTCAGTCCTAGATCCTGTCGCTTGTTTGTTTTTGGGTATTTTGAACACTTTGTAGTATAAACTTACAGCAAAAGCACTTATCCTCACAATTTGAAGTAAAAAACAAACCTAGTGTGACTTGATTAAAATATCAGTACTGCAGTTCTGTTATACTTGATCAAACTACGCCCTTTCAGATCACAAAAGAAAAAGTACTGTGAGATCAGAAGATTGGAACTATGGAAGCTCCAACTCCTAAAGAACAGATAAGTGTATTAATTTTAATCTGCTCATAAAAAGTTAGTGTTTTTCCTAATTTATGAAAATAGAAATAAATTTATTGTTTAATATATAAATTTATAATCTTTCTAAAACACTGGATCATGGAACAACAATCAATAAGAAATTTTGATTTGTGCACTTAGCTGGTGTGATGTGAGATATATAATTAATATTACTTGTAAAAACACAGTTTATCTATAGAAAGAGTGATCTGAGTGACAAATGGAATTCTCATCATTCCACAAAAAAGTATCGAAATGGACTTCAATGGCGACTTCCTTGAAGATGGCAATAATTATTTAAGATAAATACACAATGATTGACAAATGTCAAACCAAGATCATGTTACCATTTCTAAAATAACGTCAGCTAAAATCATCTACTAAAAAGGTTTATCTGCGGATTGGGGATAGTCTTGCCCCTGGCACTTCCGGTTATGAATATATTCACGTCAGCAGATCGCCTTTCAGGCAGACTATCATCAAAATGACGCGACCAATTCCCTTCAGCCTATCTTATCATCAATCATATCATATTATTTCACTTATCAACATTTTTGTGTATGTCATTAATTAGGATCTTGGTAATTGTGTTGCGAGACTGAAAAATTCTTTTGCAGAACAAGGAACAACATTCAGTTGGGCGGGCTATTATAATACGAACTGACCACGTTAATTCACGAATGAACATGCATCCAGTTTTAATTCCAAAGACTTTGAAACGCCAAGCGCACTTTGTAGTTCAATCGCATTTGCTGTTGGTTTTAAGATATCGGGATCATTTTTAATGTGTTTATTGATATACGTGAATGTTCCATCAACAAGTCATAGAAACGTATTGCAATTCAAACATGCCACGAGATGCGTATGTAGTCAAACAGAATTGAAACTATGTTAGCTTGCTTCATTTTTTTCGTCTTTTATGTCAGGTCGTGAAAAAAATTACATTATTAAAGTTTAAACTTTCATTGTTTCAAATTGAAAATAGGAAATTTGTTTGATTGCCCGAAGAAATATAGACAACGTTATTAGCTTCAGATGGCAAAATAGCAGGTTGTGAATATTCCTAGTTGCCGCTGATTTAAATTACTGCAGATTCCTTTTGCACAGTGTTAGCCTCGTTTTGTTGTTAAATATATAAAAATATCAAAACTGTTAGTGTGAGAGAGCGACAGGTCACACCTTCAACAATACACACAGGTGTCAGAAGTGTAAGACTACATTGGTATTTAGAAATATTTGACTTCAAATTGAGGCTAACAGTGTGCAAAAGGAATCTGCAGTCATTTAAATCAGCGGCAACTAGGAATGTGAAACTGGTCTAATGAATAGTCTGGAAAATTATTTTAAAAGTATTATAAGAGACAGAACTATTCAATTTAACTTAACTGTTTCACTGATTTTAGAAAAGCTTTTGATAATGAACTAATTACATACAAAAGATAACTTTGTTTAACCAGAAATTCAATTTGCTTAATAGAAAATCCTTATTTGCATATTTAATCTCAATGGCTGACAAATCAATAACTAAATTACCGCAACTTATTTTTATAAGTTATTTTAGTTGTATAATTTGTTAACTAAAATATGAATGATTACTTATTATAGATGTTAGACTCTTTTATACATTTGTTAAGTATAATGCGTTTAAATGTATATTGTGGGTAACAACTTGTAAACCGAGTTATATACCTTTGCGAATTAATATAAATACACTTAACAAAAAGCATTTCGAATTCCCTCTAATTCAGGGTACTTGAAATGAAATACTTTTCATCACTTCTTGGTAACGTTCGGGTTTTGACAAACTGGGAGCCTTAGAACCATCAAAATCGAATCAACGTGCGCTTGAGTTGCGCCATGCAAGTAAACACGTAGCATATAAATAATTTTTAAATGTAGAAATAATAAAAATAATGATGGTGCATGATGAGGATGATGAGGATGATGAGGATGATGGTGAGGATGATGGTGATGATGATGGTGATGATGATGATGATGGTGATGATGATGATGATGATGATGATGATGATGATGGTGATGGTGATGGTGATGGTGATGGTGATGATGATGATGATCCTAATAATAATCATAACAAACTATAAAAATAGAAAAATATGATAGTAATAATTCAAACGGAATTGGAAAGCGCAGAATCATAAAAAGTAAAAAGAAAAAATGATTTACGGACAAGTTGTAATAGAAATGCCCCATACAGCTGAAAAGGACGAATCCTGGAGATGGCTTAGAACAAGAGCAACACCTAGAACCAATAGCGCTACTGAATACCATGTTGATAACGGAATAAAATCCCATGTTTGTACACTTTTCATTGAACACATTGTTTCCGAGTGTAAGAAATTGGCACAAAAAGAGTACAAAAGAATGCATGATAAAGTAGCAAAACTCGTACAATAATTGGAAGTTGTGTATTGAAAAAATGTCTACTGGAGAGTAAGGACAAATGCTATGAGCGTTGTATTGTGCGACATCGATATACGATGTGATCATGTGAAAGGGGCCGAGGACCAGAAGATCAGATATTATGCTAGTAAACCATACTTGATGACATCAGAGTTTATCAGAAAGAAACAAGAAAAGTTGAAAAGTACCAATACAACAGGCGAGAGATTGTAATACCGATTGTCATCAGGGCACTTGGAAGTGTCTCAAAAGGCCTCGATTAATGGATAGACAAGCTATATGTGTAAAGATAAGGACGGAGTATTTACAAAGAACGGTAAGTATTCTTAAAAGAAATGTGCTATAGTGCTAGGTGCAAGAAGAAAGAGGGAGACAAACAAAGAGTAGTATGGTATTTTTGATATTGGCTAATAGCAGCATACAACCGCAAAAAATAGCGAAATTAACGAAAAATCTGCAAACAATGCGCATAGAAAACAAATCTCTCTTGCCGTGCAATTAACTTCACATTTTACATCAAAATAATGGAAAACTCTATTTTTGTTGAGAAGAAAAGTTTCATTTGTGAAACAAGGAGTAAAGGTATTAATTGGTTTTTATCTTACCTTTCCGTTTCAATTTGTGATTGTTTTGCTTTTGTAAATACGACATGAATAAAAAATCTGGTCTTTGGGCTTTGGCCACAGTTGTCTGGGCCACACACAGTATATATAAATAACTTCTGGTCCGGCGGTAAACAAACAACTTATACTGAATATCAGTCCACTTATACTGATAACTATAATATAAATAAATATCAGTGCAGCAGTACAATATACTATCTTTTGTAATAAATACTTTAAAGCCGAACACCTCTTGATCTTAGCGAAAAATGAAGGGTTAAGAAACAACATCATTGTTTAATCTAATTATGTTTAGTTCATGATCAGCTGCAAGAAATGAAAATGGATAAAACAGTTCATACAAAAAACATGCTTGCTTAGATGGAAGTCAAACAAAAATAGTTGTTTTGTAAATGCTAAAAGTTGAACTTGTTCCGCTCATAATCAGCTTTATTTACTTAAGCTAAATCGGTGAATGAAATGCATTCCTGGTGTTTACTTGAACATGCAACTCGTGTACTTAATCTGTGCAAGTCACAGCGGAAAACTGACTTCCTTGCTAGCATGGTCATAGAAACTTGGATCGTTCAATGCAGACAGCTCGTTGAAAATGTTTTAAATGGGGGTCTGGAGACATGATGCGGGGCCTGGGGATATAACGTGCAACGGTGGTCGGGAGATATAAGGGGGTGGCTGGAGTTACAATGTGGGGAGAGGGTCTGGAAATACAATGCGTATGTGGGAAAAGGGTCTAGAGATATAACGTGGGGGGCAGGGCCTGAAGATATGTGAGGTAAGGCACTGGAGGTATATTGTGGTGGAAGGGAACCTAGATATCTAATGTGTATGTGGGAAAGGGGCCAGAAGGTATAATGTGGGAGAAGAGGCCTGGAGAAAAAAACTTTTTAAATACTATTTTTGTGCTAAAACTTAATACCTAATCCGTTTATCTCTCGTAAAACGTGAGCTAAGGCACCTATCTCAACCGAGTGTTTCATTTTTAAACAATCACAAATTTTTTAACCAACATTTGATAAATTCTATATTTTCAGAATTAAAAGGTAAGGACTTTAATTAAGATTTAAATTTAGAGATGTGTATGAATTCGTTTTGAATTTGGTGTTTTATTACATTTTGTTAGTGAAAATGCCCTACTAAAGATATTTGCCAAATATAAGTTTTGGTAATCGCATAATTCTAATTATACTCCATTTATCGCGAACGTTCCAAACAGAATGATACGACCACACAAATAATCTAAATTATAAGGCGTGTCGAAATTTATCACGAGCTTTTTTATCTTATGTCATGCTTTATCCATTATGAAAATGAGTGACTATAGGTCTACCACTTTGAAGTTCAGACCATTTAAACATCATATTCTTAGTAGACGCTTAAAGCGCGATTCAAATCAATTTATTCAGTACACAAACTTAAGCTTACGAAAATAGACTTAAGTATGAAATTTTTATACTTTCGTGATTCTTATGGATCCAGACATGAAGACTAAGATGTCTAAAATATAAATACGAGCTTTTTAATTTCTTTAATAACTCAAGAAAAATCGAGAATGATCTAATCGATACAATCCTTTCTCCTGCTAGAGAGTATAAAGTTCGGAAGAGAACAAATTAAGCCGAATAGAAAAGCGCATCCAAGGCCGCCTTCGTTTCTGTTTGGGTTGTGCTGTTTCGTGTGATAATCTTTGATTTATATCAGAATAAAAACAGCATCACCGGAAACGTAGCAAATATTTTACTTTATATATATCTAAACGGATTTTCAATTCAGTGCTTAATTAATATATCTTAATTGACCGTTTTATAGCAGGTCCTTACAAAGGTCAAAAATGTAACACAAAACAACAACAATGTTTTATAGCAGGTCCTTACAAAGGTCAAGAATGTAACACAAAACAACTGCAATGTTTTAGAAGCTTGAGCTGTAATGCTCATTTTAATAAGCTCTTGGTTGAAAAGTTTGTTCAACGCTGCAGGGAAAGCAGAAAGCTGACGTTCCAAGCCCTTAGTCGATCTTCTATTCTCACGCGTAAATAAGTATATTTGATTCAATTTGAAGTTAATTTAGTTTTTAACTGTTAAACTTGCATAGAATTTCATAGAATATCAGTTAATCGAAAACACGCCAAAAACAATAAGAAAAGAATCGGCAAACAAAATGTTTGACTTTATAAATGGGAAATGCGTTTCGAAACAACTCGGAAGACACAAAAGAAGTCTGAGGCGGATCCAGGGGTCAGGTTCGGGTGGTTCGGTCGAACCCCTTAAGCGGATTGAAAAATAGTTTGTTAACGTATGAAACCGTCCACCATAGACCTCTTTCATAAATGGCGGCTACTTAAAAATATTCTTTTGTCTTCATTCATATTAGCCTTACTAGCCTCGTTTGGGATAAGATATTCTTTTGAATTTTCTGCTCCAACACGAGGCTAGTGAGGCTAATTTGAATGAAAACAAAAGGATACTAAAATGGTCGCCATTTATGAAAGAGGTCTATTATCCCTCAAAACGCTGTAAATCGCTCTTCCGAGGCCTTAAATTTCAAAATGTCCTGCCAACCCTAGGTGGGTTCGCCCTCGGCGGCCCATTTCTTCGAACACACCTTTTCAAAATCCTGGATCCGCCCCACGAAGTCATAACCGAATCCATAGTTTCATAAATCACAAATCGCAAATCTTAATAATGAGATTGTGCATAGACAAGATCAACCTAATACATTTTTGAAGCTTTTTATAAATAACAGTATCATATCGCAAACAGGTTGAACATTTACATGTCTACCCGGCAGCGGGTTATGCCTATTGTTTCGAATATTTTCGGCATATTCATGTTCAGAGCGCCTCAAATGAAAATTCAAAAATGCCAGGTCAAATCTCAGCATCAGTAATGATGTCCATAATATACTAACTAATGTCATTCCAAAATTCTAATTCGAAAATGCCAGGTAAAATCTCAGCATCAATAATGTGTCCATGATATACTAGCTGTCATTCTAAAATTCTAATTCGAAAATGCCAGGTAACATCTCAGCATCAATGTGTCCATGATATACTAGCTGTCATTCCAAAATTCTAATTCGAAAATGCCAGGTAACATCTCAGCATCAATGTGTCCATGATATACTAGCTGTCATTCCATTGATTGTGTGATGCAGTCCGCGTATGTATTACTGAACTCAATATAATGACCTCGCTCGCCATAGGGGTGATGGTGAGTTCCCGTGGTTAAGTCTAAGAGCGTCCGACAAGTGTACGGATAATCATGTGTTCAATTCCCAGTCGGCATAGAGCTTTTTTTCTTTGTTCTTTGTCTCAGCATGTGTTCAATATATTAATAAATGGATATGTACTTCACTTTTAACTTAGGGCCTGTTCATATATGGTCAGCCAGCTCAACGAGACAAGTTATTTTTGTGTTTATATGGAAAGTATCATCTCGCCTGTTACTAACTTTTATATGAAAAAATGGCCATCCCGGTTGCCAAGATCTCGATTGCGCCAGACGAGATCTCGGAAAGCGGGGCAGCTCGCTTTCTCACAACTGTGATTTTATAAGGGAATAGCGCCTGATAGCGTCATCTCGGTAAGCGGGCCAGCCCACTAATCGGGCAGGCTCGCCGGCTACATATAAACAGGACCTTATTGTAAATTGAGAAATTAGCACTAATTTTTGTTATATTTCTTTTTTAAATTTATTCAAAATAGATCAATAAGTGTTGCGAACAAGCACTGTTGAAGTATCGAAACAATATTTTGCCATTTGCAGGAGGATTAAAAAACTTTATTTCTTCCTATCAATACAATAGCAAATCCAGCGTAACATTTATTCAATTCTAGCATTTAATGGGTCAGTTTTTCTAACCAGAAACAAATTCATATATTCTTTTATATTTTTATTACTAGGATAATGAACGTATAACAGATTGTAAAGATATTACAACAAAAGCAAGTTGAAATCTTAATTCAGTCAATAAATTTACATTTTTGACCGAAACACAAAATGTCATGATCTATCGAATTTCCAACTGTCCGCAGCACAAAACGCAGGGTTCCTTTCCAAGAAATTATTAGAAATCATAACAATTTGAGAGATATCCCCAATTAAGTTTTTATGCAATACTGAAATTTATAGGTACAGTTTTAAGTTACTCTAAAACAGGACTTTTTTCTTGAGACCAGATATACGTGAAGCGTCCGTCATTTGAATGACCTCATGAAATGTAACTTAGCAATTTGATTTTAGTTTAAGCAAGCGAAACGTGATTTATTTTATTTTTAATTTATCTATCAAGATCAATTGTTGCAATTTGACTTCTGTCATGTATCATATATAGATACAGTCATTAAGATGATAAAGGACTCCAGTCTGAAACGCCAAAATGTCCGTTAGAGCCCGGATAATACGCCACAATGCTCGCCAAAGTTATAACAATTTTGGTTAACCCGAAATTCAATTTGCTTAATAGAAAATCCTTATTTCATATATAATCTCAACGGCTGATAAGTCAATATCTACGACAACCGCAACTTATTTTTTGAAGTTACTGAAGTTGTATAACTTGTTAACGAAAATATGAATGGTTACTTGTTGTAGACTCGTTTAGACATTTGATAATGTATAATGCGTTTATACTATGGTATGTTTATTGTAGGAGTAACAACTTGTAGACCAAGTTATATACCTTTGCGAATAAATATTTGTTTATTCATTGATTTAATGATATATTTATAACATGCACTGTGATCGATTATTAATAGCTTCTTTTTCTTATACAAAACTCTTGACACACGTTTCGTTCAACAGCCAGTAAAAAAAGGTTCCATAATACTTTTAGAAAAACAATAAACAATTAGTTATCATTTTTTAAGAAAAAAAATAACATGAGCACAGCACAATATACGTCTGAGTGCAGTGTCGTAAGTGAGTTAAAAGTTAGGACGAGTATTTTTGTGAAACATGCTGTTTCCTTAATTAAAATAGTACTTTTTTAAAAATTAAAACGTGATTAGTTCCCAATCGCATTGTTATCAGTACCATGCTACTATAGTACTGTTGAGACTCTGTTGAGCATATTATCGAGGCACCTGTGATAGTCAGTCAGTCAATGAAAATGAAATTATTATGTGTTCAAAAAAAGTTTTTTTCAAATTATTGCTTTTGCTGATCCACCTTCAATGTGATAAACGAGCCAAGGAGAAGCCTTGCGCGCGATTGTTTGCCAAAGGCATGGTGCTTCAAGTTAAATGAATGAGTCTAAAGTTTTTATATAATTAAAGCTATTAGGATAACAATTGTAATATATTTATGGGAAAAAGTGTATTTATTTTTTCATCATTGCTTTTGAATCAGTAAGATTCATTTGAGGATTGGGAAATAAGATTGAAGTTCAAATTAACGGGACGGACACTTTTACTCATCCACTGATCCAGTATTTACTAACAAAGCTCATAATCATGAGGCGTTCGCCATATCTTTCATGCTGATTTTAAACCACTTTACGTAGTTACATCTCAAACTTCAAATTGCCTCAGGCTGTACATAGTTTTAGTTATATGTCCGTTTTTATTTTTTAAAAAGCGTTGATGTCATCGCTAGCACGGACGTTTTCAGTATAATTGACTATAATTTATAAACGGAAGAACCGGTGCCTCCCATGGAAGGATTTGGTACCTCAAGTTGTTTTTCTCTGCGAATGTAACAGCTATGTTTAATCTATCTTTAATAATCAACTATGACCTTTTGAATGAAGAGAATGGTCAACAGGGGAACGTTTATATTCGTACGCAACGAGTTTTGTCGCATTTGAGAACATTGTTGAACTCGGCAACTTAAAAGGCCAACAACTATTAACTCGAATGACATTGAGTGCGGCTAAGTTCTGATGTGTAGTCATATTGTGACATACCGTTTTAAAGCTGCCTTGTTTCATCTTGCATTTCATAATTATTCAAGTAATTGTAAACACTGAGAAACAATTTACATTCTTGTTGCCAACTTGTCTGCAATCGTTCATTTATTACGACAAAAAATCGTGTTTGTCTGTTATTTTAAAAAACAAAATAACTCCAGTCAATTTTCATATCGGTGTAAAAATGCCCCTCATTAATGTTTCTCGTAATTAAACTTGTGTCAGTAATAAATGCTTCATAGAAAACAGGCGCAGAGTTACAGCGCGTGAGCCTGACTTTCAAAGTTTTTAGTCTGTTTACGTTAGATTTTTGGGTTGTTATAAAGATGTTATAATAACTGTTGAGCCGACTAATATTGAATGATTTGAAACGGTTTTTGAATAGCTCTTCATATTCAAGTGTGTTTTAGTTACATCTTTCAATAATTTGTGGCTAATTTAGATGGATTTAGTATCAAAAGAAAGTATAATAACATCAAAAGTTGTTTAGGAACTAAAGAAGTAGAAATGCAAGAACTGTAGCGAGAGAGAAACAAAAAAGACACCAGTGAATACTGACAAGTGTCGCGATGTAAAAAAAATCGTTACTGAATATGAGCCGATTATCCAATGCAAATGATCTCGTTAGCTTGCTCTACTGACGTATTGTTTTTAGCCAGCCACTTGTAACCCTTGCGTAAATGTTCAATACAAAATAGAATAATGAAATGTAAAATCTTTCTAAAATCGGAGAAAATTATCGTTTGTATGCCAGTGTTGAATTAAATTGTTTTAGTTCAATTCGAATTCAGTACAGAAACGTTTTAGCGTCTATTTTGAGTTCTATACATGTTTTAAGTTAGAATTATCAGAAATACATGTTGAAGCAGCGTGCTCGACTGAGATCTCTTAATCCCATCATGACTTGTCAATTGAAGTTTAAACAGGCCAGACATAAAACCGAAAAATGGACAGAAAATCAAATAGTACCTTCGAATTATAATTACCCTCGTTCTTTGATACGAACGAGCCACAATGAACACAAGCAGTATTTGACAACGGTTTCATTGTATTTTCTATTGGGATAAGTTTGTACGAAACAAACAATTTCAAATTCAAGTCAAGTCAAATTTGCTATTATAAAGTTGCCCTCGCAGATACAAATAGCCGAACCATGCATGTTCAAGCAAACACAAAGGTTTAATCTTGTTATTTTCCTTAGATTTTTTCCTCACCAAGCAATGGCAAAATTTCATTCAAATTCATTGTTTTTACAACAAAGAGTGACTCAATTACTTACCTGCATGTGTTTTTGGTGCGTCAGTAATACGAGCCAAGATAATTTAAGAAGAATTCAGGTAGTGTAGTAATGACAGTACTGTGTATTACACATGCAGGCCTGTAGAGAATAATAGAACGGCTAAGTGTAAATTATGCTCACAAAACATTAAACAGAGTTTATTATGTGAGCACCAATCAAACGTAATTACAGTTACTCGCTCACATTGAGCATGAAAAGTGCGACTATATATCTTTTCCAGTAAGGAATTCCTTCAAATTAAAATGACTTCAGGAAACGTCCCAAAGTTACAACAAAATCATGTATATATGTCAACGCGCAAAAAAACATTTTAAAAAAGATTAATATTCGTTTTTGATGGGAGAATGATCTCGGGCGCACCTTTTTAGCCGAGCAATTTTTTGTGGGGGCTAGTTAATCAGATTCACCGCAATCAAACTGTTTGCGGTTGTCAAAATATATGTGAACATTTAACAAAATCCCCATTAGCCATCTCTAGACTACCAGGTCTCGTAAAACTCACCTTGAGTCTCGGATTCCTTTTCAGTTATATCTTAGAAAGGAGACGCCGCTTTTGTTTACATATTGATAAGAACCATTTTAACCGTTTGATTCTTCCTAACAATGAAAGATTACTCTTTTCCGCTACAGTATTTTAACATAGACAAGCTTTTGAGGCCCTTCCCATAAGTTTCGAAACGGACACAACTTCCCTAGCAACCGATGCGAGGACTAAGCATATTCACAATGTAAACCCACACTAAAATACTTAGATAAATCCACAAAGCTTGAATTAAGTAAATGTTTCATAAATTTTCGGATTTTAATTTTTGTCTACTTTTGGTTTAAGGCGGAAGTGATTTTCATTCTTTTTGCCTTTACTATGTTTTTAGTTAACATTTACATGTAAACAATGTTCTGATTGATGCATCACTAACCAATAAAACTTTTATCTAGGAATAAGGGCCAAACAGTAGAAATATTTTGGGACGATAAAGAATTCCACACTCAAAGTGAAAAAAACTAAGTGTTCAGTTGTTTTGTTTTTGAATGAGCTTTCAATCTACCATCATTAACTTTGTTTGTTTCCCCTTTAGATTCATAAACTATTCTCATTATAACTTAATACTATTCCAATATCAACTAACCGGGTCTATGCTGAATACTTCATTCTTTTATTTTGTTGAACGTGATCCAAAAAGAGGCTTATATGCAGATAAGGCTCTTCGAATTCCCAAATTCTTTACATAGTTTTTCGTCGTAAAGCCTTATGTGAACCTGTCCCAATTTGAAGCTTATCTACCATTGTTATAGCTTTACTGTCCTTACCGACAAATTTATGTGACAATATATTTTTTAAAGTTAGTTCGTGTGTCTCTGAGTATGTCATACTCGGTATACATTAGTAAGCTGTTTTGTTGCATGCCTTAACAAAATTCTGCGATTTGCATAGCAGGTTTTAAAGTCTTGTTTAATTTCCCCTTTTGTTTTCCAAAAAATACACGGAAACAGTGACAAGATTGAATAAACTCAATTGCAAGATAATCATTGATTGAATTTAATTACTTTGACCCTCCTTTCGGCAAAGCTCAGTTTATCGATGAATAGAAAAGGAAATAATACATTACGTAGGTGAGAAAACAATGAAGGATAGCTTTCTGGGTCAATGCCAAAATACTTTAAAACGATCTCGGCACACCGACCCTCATTCCACAGGGAAAAAATAAAACCAACTGCATATAGAGAAAAAAAAACCACAAGTTCATTGTCAGTTCAGTATCCAAAAGGTATTATTAATAAGAGAAGGTTTAAATTGCAAAGCAGGAAAAGTACATTGATTTCATTGTCAGTTAGCCTATATTCAATCAGTAAAAAAAAACTGTGAATACTCACCTTCTCTTCTAATAAGTCATTTGACGCACAAATATAAAAGCAATTACAATTAACGTTTCTGACAAATGGCAATATACAATGATGGAAAATGGAAGTCCATATCGTAAATTTGTCTTAACACAGCACTGCTGACCGCTGATCGTATGGTTTCTACTTGCGGCGTGGAGTTTCAAACCAAAAGCGGCTAAAACGTATTCAGTTCTCATTTGAGAAAATTAAAATTGAGTCACTCAAAAGAATTTCGTAAAAGTCACGTAATGGAAAAAATAAATATGACTGGATTGTATTACTTCTGATATACTTTCTTAGTTAATAAACTTATGCAATAAAGCCAAGATCAAGTGTAAAGATGGATTTTAACTTCCTTTTCCTATATAAGCTTCCATTTATAAACCAGAACTTTTGTGGATAAACAAGGTACTAAAGTTTAATCATCACAAAAGATTCAAGTTCTGAAACATGCTGTTGGAAGTCTGGCCGTTTAAGCAAACACAAAGCAAAAATTGGCAGGCGAACAATTTACTATTGAAAGAAACACTAAAAGGTTTAGTCTTATGTTAATTCCAATATGCCTCATCAAAAAAAGCCGACCAGTAGTATATAGTGTAATGTATACAAATGTGGTTAAGATCAGGATCTAGTTTTTTAATTTCTAATTTGTCTTTAGCACTTTAAATACGGAAAAGCAACGACTTAATACCGAGGATCGTGGGAAAACAATTTGCACCGCAAAAGAGTGCTTTAATTCAGTAACATTTTTTTCCAGATTCAAAGAGGAAAGGTAATACAGCCGTTTTGCACAATTACCGCGGGTTCGCGTAGGCTATACTTTACTTTACTTTACTCAACTTTAATTATGCAGATCTTCACATAATATTACAAATAAATAAACAAAAAATACATCTGAATAATTAGGTCAGTTTAAACAGAATACAAAGATTCCTTATAAAATTAAACTGCCTCGAAAGGTTTGCAAAGTTGTTTTGAACAATCAAAAAATATTTATCAATAACACAACAATAAAATCAAAAAAATAACTAGCGGTAAGCTAGTTAAAGCGGCGTCGGTGTTTCTAAAGAAACAATTTAAAGAGGAAAGGTAAGATCTTACCTTTAATTGGTATGCGTTCGGTTTGGATACATTTGTCAACATATAATAGCATAGATGCGTACCAAAAATTACGGTGTTCAATTTACCAATAGAGAAAAATATTGCCCTGGGAACCCCTACAGTTACCATCTACATAACATTGTCCGGCTGCGTTGCCAGCGTGGTTGGTCCTTGTGGTGTAGTGGTTAACACGTCGGACTAGTAAACCGAAGATGTGGGGTTCGATTCCCGCCAAGGTCTTATATTTGATATTTTTCTCTTAATTCTTTCTAGATATATCTATACACCGAACGCATTACAATTACAACAATCAAATAAGGCCTGTGATAATATAAACAACAACATACCATTCCTAATCCAATGGCCATGACGTTCAGCACTCGCATTCCAAGCTTTATGTTTTCTTTGTACACGTTCTTAAATGCCGGCTTGAACTTTGGTAAATCATCATCAGGCCAAGCCTGTCGTGACCAAATATGATAATGATTGAACGTTAGCGGCCCACGCAGCACACACTCACTTTTAAGGATAGTTTATGGGAATGATTACTGAGTTTTAAGATAAGAAAAGAAAAATATCTTTTAAATATAAAGAAAGAATGATCACTTTCACATAAAAAAATGTAAAAATGTAAAAAGCACAAAATATATTTTGTAACGTTTCGCTAATGAAACTGGTGAATGTTTATTATGTAAGTATTTTAGGTGTGCTATCAAAAATGTTTAGTCCCTTGGGCTTGTTTGTTTGCAAATAAACGAAGATAATTTCTTTCGGAAGAAAATTTGCCTGCCATGCAAGATCAAACTCGAACAAGCTTTTGCTTCAAAAAAACTTTTTTGTCTTCAAGAGAAAAACAGGAAGAGGGATTGCAAAAAAAAGCCGGATAAAAAGAAGCAGAAACTCGGAGACAGTATCAGAAATTCTCTCTTATTATGTTTATTACGGATATTATGGACGGTTCCAACGGCAGTCTATTGTTGGTTGTTAAGCAGACCGCGCACTAGGCAAAAACAGCGCGTCGTTAAATCCGCCGCGAACAATTCGCCAGGTGTCCAGAGTGAGTTTTCAAGCGCACTTGCAGCTGCGGCAACAGAGCTTGATATTTAACATGTTTGATATTTTGTTTCGCCGCGCACTTTCCGCACAAAGTTTTCTCCAAGTGTGCGGAGACTGAGCCAACGTAGCGCTGGCGCCAATAACCTTTTGTTGTGACTACGCATGCGTAATTCGATATTGAATCAGAAATGGCGCCGTCAGTGGAGGTTGTTGGCTAATTTTTGACGTAACAGCGCTCAGTGTGCGGGGAACAACTACATGAGGTGAATACGCTTAGATTCTTTGCGGCGAAAGTAGCGCCGTGCTGTTTTTTCCTAATGTGGGCAGCTTTATATACACCGCTCGATGCCCCGATAAATTACTTAGAATGCGCGTGCGTCAATAAATGTCAGTAAATCTTGGAGTTCCGCTAGCGTTGCGGCCAGAGCCCTTCCTTTGTCCTTAGACAGCGTGGGCTCTGGGTAAGAGAATGTGTAATTACTCTGGCGATGCTGGTTGTGCGCATGCGTATAGGTTTTGACCAAATAGAGGAGTTATGAGTCTCGGTGATTTGTGATGTTTACAGTTTCAGTTTCAAATATAGATTTGCGAATGTTCCGTTAAAAAGTGGCAATTTTAAACTAAAACATTTACAAAGGAAAGTATGTGGAGTTTATTGTTTTTTGCTAAATCCCAGAAGTAGTATATTCTTATTTTTTTTAATTTGAATTTCATGTAAGATCATGAGGGTAAAATTTCCGTATTGGGGCGTACTATTGTTTAATCATACAAACTAAACCTTTTCATACTTCAATTAACAACAGATTTGTCAAAGCTACATGTCACCACAATACTGAAAATAGGCATTAACATTGGAGAAGATCAATTTTATAAAAAATATTTTACCACATCAGAA
>JAOTRI020154869.1:0-10022 GCA_028564885.2 Zoanthus sanctaehelenae
GTCTCTTTACTTTTTTGAGTACTCAAAAAAGTAAAGAGACGTAAAAGACGTTAATGAACCCTTGATAAAACTTATAAAAAGGATAAAAGGATAAAAAATATGCGACTACAACAAGCTAGTGCCTAGGCCGGTATCTTAATGAATACATATAACCTAAATTAATCATAATGTCATAATACTATATTTACAGTTGCTCTTGTTTGGTATGTTAAAAACGTAAAATATAAAAATATCTAAAAGAAACTAAAGATAAAATGCTTGAACTTGTGAAGATAAATTTACTTATAATGGGGTTTCTATTTTTGATTTAGATTCTTCCCTTTTGTTCAACCCACTAGGGCACAAAGTTCGTAATTGTGCAGTCCAATAGGATTCTCTAGTAATTACCTTGCTCTCAAAGTAATTTTGATCAACGGCGTTTTTCTATGGAAATAAATTGAAAGTCACACACTTGATGTGGAGTGGCATTGAAGTGACTAGAACGCGGAAGGTCGTAAGTTCAAATTTCACATGTGGCTCGGACGTTTTCCGAGTTTTCCATGTCTTTAGTATCATGTCTGAAGTAGTCGACCCTAACCGCTTGCTTAGAAGTTAATTTTAGGGATGTGATTTCTTGGAATAATGAACATTATTTGTCATGTCTTTTGTGGGGCCAAAAACTGCAAATCTAATAAATAAATAAACAAACGAGAAAACTATTGTTTCGTGGTTAGTTTTTAAATCAAATCCTCTTCCAAACAGGGTGCAGCCCTTGGTACTATGGTTGGATGGATGTCATATGGCAACAAGAAATTTGAACATCTTGATTCCAACATGAGGCGGATCATCCCTGAACTCAGGCAGATCATGCTCGATCTTATCCCGATGGTAGATGCTGATACTTCTGCTTTCAACCATTATATGGTAATTCAGTTGATAAGATCTAAAACAACAAACCTAGCTTATCGGGTTTCTCCAAATCAAGCAATACAACTGTATTACTAAGCACTGCATATAAGGAAGTGGAACTTTTCAACGGATGGGATTTTCATCCTGCAATGTTCTGACTTTTCTTGGAATTTATCCAGGTGTAGCATGCTAAATAATTTTTTTTTCTTGGAAACATCAGATTTTGAATTACTTGTTTCAAAATTAATGTTTTTGAAATTTCTTCTTAGAAAATATTTTTTATGTTACTTTTTTATTTTATTAATAAAGTACTTCTGTTGTACATTACACATCCAGTGATATAAGTATGAAGCTAAAGAAATTGTCTGAAAAGAAAACATTTGCAAATGACGAACTTCGGGCAACAAACCATTTTCTCTTTACATACGCTTTTAAAGTCAGTGAGAAAAGATTCAGTTTTTAGCAGAGTTATCTTCTCTATATGAGTTATATATTCCTAAATATTAATATTTTTAGTAGTTTTATCCTCTATATGAGTTAAATATTCCCAAATACCAACGTATTTTACACTACTTACAAGTGTGTGCCTTCTTGAAGGTTTGATTTCTTGCTGTCTCTTTCTTTCACTATTATTTTTGAATATTTTAACAACAAAACGATTCTAACACGTTGAAGCATTGAAGCTTGTCCGACAGACCTAAGTTAATTTCTGCAAACACAAAAACACCGTTCGAGCGTCATGAGGGGAAATCCTAAAAGTGCTGTGCTATGAAAATTGCTCCTTAATTTAAAATTGATCGAAAACACCGACTGATATTTATATATAATTATCTATGTCTGACCAAGTTGCTTTGTTGATAACCCTATAAATACAAAAAATCTCACAAGTAGCGAAAGGAAAAAAAAACTCTTGGAAAACTGCTTGAAGTGTTTAGAAACACTGTATATAAGCCTCAAAAATGTAATTTTTAGTTTTACAAGTGTTCACTGAGAAACCGTTTGTCTCCATATTGTAGGAGGCCAGGAAACTTCCACACAAGTCCCCGGAAGAAGAAGCGATGTAAGTACTTTTTGGTATCAACTGCTTGAATTGATAGACAAATTTAATGATATCCGACCTGGCTACAATCTTTTATGACAATCTTTTTGAAAAGACGAAGTGGAAATATGAAATGCGCGTAATAGAAAGGGTAATTGGACTCAAGGTATTAAGATAATTGAGAAGGTGCTGCCTGTGCTATAATATCAGCAATGGTTAAACCTTCGCCTCATCTCAGATAAGATGGTTAAAACTTAACCCCAGTCTCCCGGCTCTTTATTGGGCGACTTAAAGACCCCACATACATCTATTGTAAAGAGTAGGATGGTGATCCTGATGTTTGGTATGTCTCTTCTAATCTACTAAGAGCACTTATATTTGTGAGTCACTGTGACGGACAATCTATGTCTCTCAACTGTCAGCTCTTTAATTATTTATAAAGCTTATTTGAATATTTATATAGAACAGAAGATAATTACTAGAGAAGCCTATTTATTTATCTCTTTGTGGAGATGATTTACCTGTAGGGGCGGATAAAGGGGGGTGAATTGGGTGCTTTTTCACCCCCCTTTTCTTCAATTTTCTGGTACATTCTTTGTACTTGCCACCCTTCTTCTCCTAGAGTCACTGGTAAATTCTTTGTATTATTCACCCTCCTTCTAGAATTTCTGGATCCGCCACTGACCTGGAACAAATGGCAGACCATTGAGCGCTTCAAGAGCGTCTTGTTTGCTGTCTGTTGTTTGGATACATGTCTTATAGAATTTGGTTGATGTATATAAAGTCAGTCATGTATAAAGTCAGTTAAATGACCTTTCTCAGCTCTACGAGTTCTCCTTGCTCTGTGGATGGAGTCGGGAACTGGGAGTTTTTTCATTGTCCCATACTCGAGACATTGTTGAATATTCATCTTTTACATTTAATAACGATGTCAAAATTCACAATATTTTTTTATTTCACTTAACGCTATAATTTGTTGTTGATTTATAGTCGTGAAGAGGCAATGCAGAAGGGCCTGGAACTCGCAATTCAGGTACCAGTAGCTGTTGTCCGGACGGCCAACAAAGCTTGGCCACTGCTGACACAGTTGGCAAAAGTGGGCAATATCAACACCAAGTCTGATTTACAGGTAACGTGCCAACCATTAATTCAACAGTAATCTGTGTTTATATGTTTTGTGTGCCTCCCGCACGATTGACTGACATCTTACCAACTGGACCAAGCACTGCTTTATCACTGAAATGAGCTCAGATTGCGCTTTTGCGACACTAAAAAGCTGAACTTTTGTAGACTATTACTAAAAGAATACTGGACATATACAGTGGCAGAAATTTTAACCTTTCGGTCGATTCGATTCTCTCAGCAGTAGTTCATTTTCCCAACAAGATGGATGCTTTTTCAAAACACTGCTCACAAACATTATTCACATACCTAAAGTGTTTGAAAGTCGAAAACGTATTTGAATTATTGTCAAAATTTGAAGTCATAAATTTTCATAACATGGTAAACATTGTGGATCAAGATTTGTTTATCCAAACCAACCGGGTAATAAAGGCTTGTGAATTCTACTGTTTGTCAAAATTTGATGCAAATGAGAAAAGCCCAGTTACTGTTGAGCTCACAGCTACTCATGAGAACTATCCGTGAGTCAAGAATCGTTACTGTTAAAACTGTTTCAGAATGTTTATTGAATATTTAAAACTGAGGTTGTTATTTTAAGATTTATGACGATTTTTTGATTTGTCAAAGGTTGGCGTCCGTTCGCTTGAGACTGGAATATGGGGTGCATACCATAATATTATGATTAACATGGCTGACATCAAGGACGAAGAGTTTAAAGCTAAGGTTTGTTGCGCCAAAAATGACAGAATTTTCTATTGATGCAGGAGTCTTCCTGTAGGAAATGTAATTTCTGGTGTTCGAGTGACATTAGGAACAATTAAATTAGAGAGAAATTGATATTTCTGTGGCACGGTGTCAATAGTAGAGATTAAGTTCAAATTAGATGAAGTGAGTAAAGTACAAAGGCTTGTTGAGACAATCAAAACCGGATGAAGTGTAATCACAACATGGCCACGAATATCGCAAACATCAAGTAACGAATATTAAATATCGAATATCGTAAACTGAAACGAATACGAGAACAATACCGTCTTGTACTAATAAGCTAAAGTACATATTAATTTTTAAATAAGTTAAAAATGTAAATAAAGCATGCAATAAAACTAATCATTGTAATATAGATCAAATCTATAAGCCAAACACCTTTTTAAAAGTTGTCAAAATACATTTTCGAAACTACGTTAGCAAATCTTATATTGCTTAGAAAGTCAATTCGAAACGATAAATTAAACTAATTTGAAACATGGACAAGATTAAGAAAACAAATCAAGCCTAAAAATATTACTAGTGATGACTGGTAGTCACGTGACACACCGCCTTTTTTGTGTTTCGTGTTAACAAGAACCACGCCGTCATTAAGTACGCTGGGGCTTTTTTTCAGAAAATTTGTTGTTTTTAGTATTTTGATCATTTATGGCTACCTCAGCTCATAGTAATAGGTGCAGATCAGCCGGACAACATTTGAATTTTAGTTGTTCCGACTCGACCTTGATTTAGCCAATGAGGGCTGTATGAAAAACAATTTTTTGCGACATATTATTACTGTTATTATTATTGTTAATATCTGGTTTGTTATGGTCTTATGGTTTTGTTATTGTCTTTTTGTGCAGTAAAATCCCACGGAATTTACGCTTCATCATCTTCTACATTTGGTTTTGGGTTTTGCTCATATAACCTATCAGAATGAGGCAGTTTGCTTGTATTTTGCACATAACTCCTAGAGTAGAACTTCAGCAACTACGTCATGGCACCATTTCTTGTTTTGTTTCTGAGCTAGTGCTAGCAACTGTTTTATCTCAGGCTTTGTCAATCGAATGTTGTACCGCTTTCCCTCTGATTGCCTCTTGAGCTGCTAGAAGTGTTCCTTCCGTATCTTTTATCAAAACTCTTATAATGAGCCAGTCCCAGGATCTTTCATCTCTAAAGTCTGCATGTGTTCTTAAAGAACACACGTGCATCTTTTAACATCCAATTAAGTTGTTCTTTATTGTCGTCATGACTTTCTGTTTTCTTTTCCCGTCATCTAATATTTCTTCTTTATTGACAGCTTTAAGCATTGATTCCTTGCTTTGTGAAATTAGTATTTTTAGATGTTGCTATTTCGAAAAGACACATGTCGACGTCTCCTTTCTTATGGAACGCACCATAGGATGTTAGCATTGTTCGAGTTGTCCGGTCCAGTTCTTTCAACTCGTTAATGATCCATTTTACTATGCGGGCTTTGTATCTGATTAGGGACTCTGCCCTTGCATTGAGAACATTGATGGTGTTTTTAATTTTCAATTCAGATTTTAACACAGTTGTGATTAAATGGAAACTTCATATTTTAACAGAGTTGTAATTAAATGGAAACTTGTTTAAACAGTACAATTATTCAATAGAAATAATGATAACATTCAGTACATAAATGGATAAAATTGCTAAGAAGTTTCTGATACCTATATTTTTAAGTAGAATGAAAAATTATCAAAACATTGTTAAAATACAGTAAAAATCGTTCGAAAAAAGTTTTTGTACTAGTCCAGCTAGTAAACAGAGTTAAAATTAAAAAAAAAATGGTAACATAGTCTTGCCAGCTATTTTTTTTTATTTTTAAAATCTCTCGAACATTGTTAGTTATATCTGTTAGTCCCAGAAATTCATAGTCTTGGAAGTGTTCCCCCATCCACAATAATGCAAACAAAACTTTTTCCCGAAACTATGAAGTAGTGGTGATGTACGTCTCTCCTTCATTATGGTAAAGAGCTTTGCTAGTCTGAAATGGTATCAGATTCAAATTGTTCGACTATTCCACCTGTGGTGCTAAAACAAGAGTTAAAAGTCTCTTCTTCAACCTCTACAACCTTTGACGCATACTTTCGCTTTTTCTCGTATTTTTGTTTTCTTTACATTATTATTATTATTATTATTATTATTATCATCATCATCATCATTATTATTATTATTATTATTTCTATTATAATAATTTCTATTAATATTATTTTTATACATTTTTTATTTGCTTAGATAACTCAAGAGGCAGAAGCTGCAGTCGAGTTAGCTCAAGAAAAATCCAAGGAAATTCTCCAAATTGCCTCCGATAGAAAGGAATAACTGCGGGAATCGGACCCTAATTCTGATCCGTTTTAGCAAGAGTCCGGATAGAGGAAGATTCTGAGCTCCACTCTTTAGAAAAACCTCACTGTGGCAGATCTTGCCAAAATATAAAGTTAGATAATAAATTCTTATGGAACCTCAAAATGGTTAAGAATATGAAAATTTCAGTTGTCAAGCGTGTGACGTACAGCAGCTAAGCTTTTCACGTATTTATTTATTTATTTATTGTACGTTTTTGTAGCTAGAAATCACCCTGTTCCAAACCTGGTGTGTTCTGTGCGAGTATATTTCAAACCTAAATGCGTGTTTTGTTCTTGTGAAGGAGATGCTTATTTAGCAACTATTGTTTGACAAATTTTAGAGGTGTTGGTTGAAGACAAAGCGTAAATAGTTTATATTATGAAAAAGAAAGGAAGCTACAATAGTATAGATATTTATATGAAAAAAAAAATCGAATTTTAAGTGTTTGTTTTTCTAACTGTTGTAAAGGAGCTTTGAAAATGCTCATGTTACTTTAATATTGAAACAATGTCTATAACAGACAAAAAATAAAAGAAGGCTTGTATTTGTTGTTCAGTCTACTTCAAATATTATAAAGTATTCATTTGCGGTGCCTTTTTATTACCGGATCGCTGCACGCCATTTTGACCGTCAGTGTAACAGAATGTCTTACAGAGGCTGTCCTTGTTCCCTGCAGAAATTCGGCCGGTAATTCTTGCTAAGTTAAGCACACAAGTATGCCATGGTTCAAAGACAAACTCGAGCATAAATAGCGCAAACGTGCTATAGTAGGTAACTCTTGTGGCGTAAAAAGGCCGAAACAGCGCTAGCTACGCATGTCTGTTTAAAACAAAATCAATGGCTTCGCGAATACGTGCTCTTTTGATAACAACCAGTAAATTTTTTCAAGCCTCATTGTCGTTATTTTTTTTTTGGAGATTTCAGCCTCGAATTATTCTTAATTCTGTTCATATTTCTTGCAGCTCAAACTGAAGAAAAAAACATTAAAAAACAATCTGGCATTGCAAAACGATACTCTTCGCATTTTGTGATAAAAGTGAAACATCTCGAGAGGACTTGTGTTTTATATCCAGTCCGTCGTCCGCCGTCCTCGTTTTACCGACTTTTAAATTCATATCAAGTTTTGTTTTTGAAAGCAGATACATTTTCGTTCACGTCCACATAACGGAGGCTGGGAAACTGAAGACTTGAAGATCTTGTTTCTCTTGAATATTTTCTTCTTACGTGTTTCTCAAAGGAAGACTCAAACAAATGACCGTTTGGCCCTTTTCTAGTTGTGTTCAAACTCGAAGATCTAAAATTGCGAGCAAATTGGTTTCTTAGATTACTATCAAGTAGGGTTTCAGGAAGCTCGTCAAAACAATCAAAACTTGATAAGTCGAAGCCGGATTGAAACAAAGCGCTCTCTGAATTAAAAGTCAATCGCTCATGACTTTCTTGAGTTGGTGGCAAAATGGATTTATTCTTAGGGCTTGTTAATCCTTTTCTAAAAGATTTCGAACATTGTTGTGCATACAGCTCCATGATTACGTTAAAACTAACTTGTCTTCTTGAGTGTGTTTTCATGTTACAAGCAGTTAAGTCCGAGCACGTTTGGTCAATATGACCCCCAAACTGCAATTGCTTCATAGCTATAGAATTTCGCCTTTGAATTTGATTTGTTTCGGTAAAATCAAGCTCGGTTACGGGTTTTTTGCTGCATTCTCTAAAAGATCTGGTTTTTAAAAGCACCGGATTTAATTGTTTACTTGGTGCTTTTTTCAAACGCAATTCTTGTCTTGTTAAAGAATTTTCTACGCGTTTCTTTGTATTCAAAGATAATATTTTCTCCCTGTTTGTAAATAGTAACTTGAGAATATGTTTCTCATTAACCTTTTCAGATCGAGTTTGCACTTTAATGTTATTCTCAAGTAGTTTAAAGATTACTGCGTCAAAATTAATAACTTTATCTTCACGTGTATCACTCAACTCAATTATTACTTTTTTTACAAATCGAACAATGTTTGAAACTGCTAATCCTTCTTTGATTAACATTCTCGCACATGTCTGGTCTCCTTGTATGTACGCTTGAACCAAAGGACAAATTCCTGCGTTGTTAACTTGTTGGTATTCCCAGAGCAAAGAAAAATTTCTCATCAGTTGTAAGACTGTTTGGACAACTTTCAAATTTTGAGACATCACAGCCAGAGTAAGAGGGCTGTTTCCATCCCTGTCTTTCATGGAAAATTCCAGCTCCACTGAACGAGGGTTTTCGAGAAGGTAATTGAGAACGTCCACATGTCCCAAACGACAGGCCCACAAGAACACGCTCCTCTGCTGCTGCTTATCTCGTATTAATAGATTAGCACCCCAACTAACCAGAAGGCTCACAATTGTCATTCTTGTTTTATGACGTGTCAAAAAGCAGGAGTGAATTAAAGCTGTTTTCCCGTATTCATCTGTTCTGTCGAGCTCTACTCCGGCTTTAAGAAGAAAACGAACCTGCATTACTCTTCCCGTCCTAACGGCATTGATAAGTAGCATCGCTTTTCTCAACTTTCAAGTTTCTTAGAGTTTGACGAATCGGAACTGCTCAAAAACGGGAGATGTGCTTGCCCTGTTTTGTATTGTTGAAAAACACTAAAAAAATTAAAAATAATCTTTCTTTGCTTGCAGATCGAGATTCGAGTATTTGTGTCCAATAACAGACTGGGAACGCGAAATAAGCGCGCGGTTGGAAGTAAAGAACTTTCGTCCCCATTCCTCCCATTTTTGTTGAATGCTCTCGTTTTCTTTTTAGCTGCGTAATTTTTTTGTTTACCGTACAACGTAATGTATCTTGCAGAAAAAAAAACTTAAAAAAACGGTGGATATTAGTGACAATTAGAGGAAAAATTATGCATCGATAAAGATGCACTATTTGAAAATGCAATGATTTTTTTCTCGCAAGCATTAATATTTGCGCGAACAAGCAAGATGAATTTTCTCGTTAATCTCCACGATGGTCGGTCGCTATGTTCTTTTTTTCCTTAATAGTGCGGGTTCAAAACTCTCAGCGGACATTTTATTTAGAAGAAAGGAATCGTAAAAAGGCGGGCAACATTGTTACAACTGATTTACGAGCTTCATCGGAAAGTACCGATAGAGGAGCTAATTTCTGGAATAATTCCATTACTGAAATAAAATTTTCAGTTGAGCGTCAGTGGATAAAAGTAATGAGGGCAGCGAAAAGAAAACCAGACTATGGTATGGGCGATATGGACGGGAGCCTAGAGGAAGTTATAAGGAACAAGTTGGAGCTGGCAGGGAAATCGGTTCAACTATGTTCAATAAGTTGATGACAAAATCAAATGTTACTGGCCTTGTGAACCCGACGTCATTTTTTATACCTTGGCCTGTTTTTCGCCACACTTTAACCCCCATTCCAGGATATTCCGGGTTAGTTAATACAACTCTTGAATGTAAAAAAATTTGCGTTACTTTAACAAAAATGGAAATTATTGAAAAGCTGTTCTCGCAAGCAAGGTTTTCTGAGTGTTTGTTTGCTGCCAGACATTTTAAAAAAGTGCCATCAAAACAATCTGCTAAGGGCAAAGTCAGGCCGGGTTATATATATATATATATAACTATAGATATATCTATATATATCTATAGATTATATCAGTCTATAGACTATATATCTATAGATCTTCTGACTCTGTTGTTGTTTCCGAGTAGACTCCTTTTTGTATTGATTTTAATCATAAACAGTAAAGAGCAATAATTAACAAATATTGGATTCGATTTTCGCATGATAGCGATAATTATTATATACTGTGAGTCGATATCCGTGTGATAAAGCCGTGAATAAAAATCGTATCAGTGAAGTGATACGATA